>OY992896.1:17417326-17512326 GCA_963921405.1 Cepaea hortensis
AAGGGATAGAGAGATTAGGATCGCGTGAGAGAAACACAATAACTATCTCATACAAAATATGTCTGTGAAGAGATTACGGTGAAGTCCAGACATACAGCTGTACCAGTGACATAATGATTGATCAGAAGATTTAACTGCTGCACTCTAACGCTCCCAGTTTCCAACGCTCCAAGTTTCCAACGCTCCCAGTTTCTAACGCTCCCAGTTTAAATGTTTCTCAATTTCCAACGCTCTCAATTCCAACGCTCCCAGTTTCCAACGCTCCCAGTTTCCAACGCTCCCAGTTTCCAACGCTCCCAGCCAAAGTGATTATACTTCTTGACTCACGGTAAATTGGATGCTCCATGAGGAAGAGTTTACGTCACCAGCTAGCGCTCTGAAGTTTGTGGGTTCAATTGCAGGATACGACATTCGGTCCAAGAGTTCAAGTTTCTCGGAGACTCCTGGGGATCGTCACTGGAGCTGCGGAGTTCGTGCTTTGCGCGACACTTACGACAGGCCGTCATGCGGAAAGAAACCGAGCCATATGGGTTAAAACCCGGTACATTGAAGTCAATCCCCTTGCATTTTAAACCTTTTCAACTCAAGGTCATTAACACAGAAGGTCAAACAAGTAAGGCTGTGGTATACGTAGCACACAGAAATATCACGTGCCGTGGAACCTTTCAGGTTTCAGGCGATTGAAATAGCATGGGAATAAATGCAGAGGTATTGATTGACATTGAAAGAAGTTGAGGGGAAAAGTAAAGATAAGATGACAGGGACAAAAACAAAAATATTTGGTTATACTAACGGACACATTATAATTTTAACTTGCCGCCTGCAAATGACGACACAGCCTGGCTTAAGGAAAAGTGCGATACGTATGGCCAACAAGAGTCCTACAAATGGTGTCTTTAAGATACGTATACAAAGAGGTCTTTCACTCAATGAGACGATTATACCATTCTATAATTACCCGTACCCCGTCCAACCTCAGTATAGTTAGTTGCATATCCTTTACAGGACGTCGTAGTCATCACCATTATTGTTTACTGTTGTGATCTTTGGCAAGATTACGTTCAGTAGTTTTCCATTGCTTTCTGAACGACCTGGTCCCATACCATTTCGTAGAAAAACCAACACAAGTCTGTGTACTGCTAAATCGCGGGTATGCTAGATTACGACCTGCGGCCTAAACCCGTTCGCCACGAGCCGACGCCCAACCTCAAGGAGAAGTTATATTAGTGTCCATACCTGGCTCAGATTAATAATCTAACGACTGAGTCAGCCGCAAATATTTTGCGGATTTATCCTCACAAGCTTATTAATTTGAATGTGATTGTTGTCCATAGGGACGGGAGCTTGTATATATTGTCTTGGAGCTTCAGGAGTCCCTAGCAATGAGAGTGGGTTCGTTGACATCTGGTTGGTCTTTATTGGACAATATCCATGTATACAATGATATATGTTATTCAGTGAGACTTAACTACGGGTGTTTTCATGTATTGTTTTGGAGCTTCAGGATTCCCGTTTCAATGAGAGTGCGTGTGCTGTCTTCTATTTTAAAAAAAAAAATAGTTGGTCTTTATTGGACAATATCCATGTACACAAAGATATCTTTTATTCAGTGAGACTTAACTACTGGAGCTTTCATATATTCATTTGGAGCTGCAAAAGTCCCTTGCAATGAGATTGCTTTCGTTGTCTTCTGGTTGGTTGTGATTACGCAATATTCCTGTACAACAAGTCTTCACCTGGCAGCTTTCGTAACTTATTGGCTACTGTGCACACCAGCCGGTCCGATGGTTATTGGTTCGGATCTCACCGGGGTGGATTCAAATTTTTTTAATTGACTGTGCTGCCAGGTCGACCCAGTTTAAAATGAGTATCAAGAAACGTCTTGAGAAGTAAAGGCAGTCGGAATAAGACTCATCACTTCACCCACCGAGCGGCCGTTCGTCTATTACAATTTGGATCCGGCATCGTATGTGTAATTTGCTTTAAGGCCTGTACAAGGGTGTTTTACTTACTTAAGATCCATGATTGGGCGCAGAATAGAATCGAAGGTCGATGAGCTATGTTATAATTGCTCTTTGCCTTACATGACAATTTCATTTCTTTGTTTTTCAGTGTTTCAGCAACTCTACTGAAAGAAAGAAAGAAAGAAAGAAAGAAAGAAAGAAAGAAAGAAAGAAAGAAAGAAAGAAAGAAAGAAAGAAAGAAAGAAAGAAAGACCGCAGATTAGAATCAAAGGTCAATTAGATGTTCTTTCTTCTTATGTGTTTCAGCAACTCTACTGAAAGTACGGAATCCCACGAGGCGCAGATCTTCACTTCCAGCCCAGACTTTTTTTCTTGTTGTTTGGTTATCGCGGTCATTTTCTTTACCTTCATCACAGTCAAGGTAATAATCTCTTGCGTTGCTTACATCTGAAATAACACCGTGACTTTAACCACTGTGTTACAGAGAAATGGAGGTACATTTTACTGTTTTCCAATATGTAAGCCATCATGGGTTAATTACATTCAGCAATTTTGACTGATTACACACTTAAATTGAGAATGGTGAGTAGTATTATATGTTGCCTATTAGCCCCAAAAATGTGGAGCGATCCTCTTTTACTAAGAATAAAGAAGGAGGAGCGGGTGGTGCCGGGAGGAGCGGTAGTTTCTTTAGTAAGCGCAAAGAAGCAAGTGCGGGATTTAACTCATGAGTAAATAATCACATCTTTTTGTGATATTACCTCCCCTTTTTAAAAAAAATTAAAATTTAATGATTATTGTTATCATGGGTTGTAGTCGGCGGGGCTTAGTGGCATTCGTTGTTAAGGGATGGGTGAGTGGCGGTGTAGCTAGGAAAATGCTTCCGAGCACTATCATCTCATTTTTTAGAACTTCAAATGGAAACCTTACAAATGTCAAATGGCCAGTAGTATTGATTTTAATAGGTATGGCTTAGCGAAAGTCGGTGTTAAGGAGTGGGTAGCGGTTACCAGTGAGCCGTAGAGGGCCGTAGTGGTTTAAACAACTTCATCATACAGATTAAAAATGAAAATCTTAAAAAGTACAGATGACCGGTATTATTGCATTTAGTGGGTACGACTTAGTGATATTCGTTGTTAAGGAGTGGGTGAGTGGAGATGTATCTAGGTAAGTGCTTCCGAACACTATCAGCATACGGTTTCAGTTCTTCAAAATAAAAACCTTAAAAAAGTCAAGATGGCAGGTAGTATCGATTTTAGTGGGTATGGCTTAGCGAAAGTCGGTGTTAAGGAGTGGGTAGCGGTTATTAGTGATCTGTAGAGGGTCGTGGTGGTTTAAAAACTATCATCATACCGTTTACAGCTCTTCAAATGAAAATCTTGAAAGTGTAAAGATTGCAGATGGTTGTAGTGGGTATGGCTTAGCGATATTCGTTGTTAAGGGGTGGGATGAGTGGATGAGTAGCTAGATAAACCCTTCCGAACACTATCATCGGGTTCGCATCCCAGTGGGGAGGTCTAGTGGTAGAAGAAATATTGATGTTTTTGTTACTTAGTTGTGATGGAGAGCTCTGGTGTTATTAACCCGGCTATGTTTAGAAAAGGAGAGGTGGTATGCTGGTTTAGGGGGTACCCCAGACACCGTGGAAGTGATAGGTTCGAATCATGGTACTTTGTCGTTGATAAAATTTCCAGTCATCAACGTGTGGGTGTCTATTTGATTAAAGGGGTTAGTGCCGCTTTGTCCGGCCGTGTCGCAGCAGCCACAAGTCCCACCACTGATGAAAAACACAGGCATCAAATTTCACCCTTGTACCTATGCGTCACAAAATATAACATAACTATCAGAATATGATATAATCTTAACCTCAACAGGTGTTGCCAAAAATCAATACTCATTTTCATAACGGCTAATCCAGGGGCTTATCGTCATCGTAATGACTAAGGCGGGTTAATATTATTTCTGATATCTCCGCCATTGCAAATAGTTCGCGATATTAATAAAGGTTAACATAAAGGTTGATAGGGGATTAAGGGATTAACACCTATTATCGGGACATCCAACAAAAATCAATAACACTCAAAGAGAATGTTAATGTTATTTGGTATGAAACGTTGAAAGTCGGTTAGAAGATGTGGTAGAGGATATTCAAGAGCTCAATAAGGCAGACGTGGCTTTAAGAAAGGCCGACTTCATAACAGACAGCGATGGTTGCAGACTTGTCGTTATTGCAGCTGTGAAATGACAAAGTGTGAAAGAGGTGGACAAAGTAAGAAATGTTATGTTAGCTAGACTTCGAGAACACCCTTTGTATTGTTGAAAGATGGACCAATGGAAGGTTAGTGTAGCAGACATTGTGGTATAGAAAGTTGAAGATGTCAGCCATGGGAAATGGATCTTTGCTGACGAATACTCAGATGATATCGAAACTATCCCAGGTGGAGCCACAGATTGCATTGCCATAAATGTTGTTATGACTGTTTCATTAGAGCTCATGCACAACGAAGGTTTGGAGTTCTTGGTGATGTGACATGGAAAAGTTGTGAAGACATCTACGAAAGACAGAGACACTGCTGATTATGTCTTGTGAAATGTCTGTTCAGATAAAGTTCAAGACATGTTTGACATAACTACAGAAGCAATATTTTTTCCTACTTTTTTTATAAGCTTACACGAGGTATTTATAAGTTTGGTCGAGCTGTTTCCTGTTTTGGCCAAGATTTTCCCCCATTTGTATAATACATTTTCTTACTTCGGTCAACATATTTCATAATTTAGCCCATATTTTTTCTCATTAGGTTAAAACATTTTCCTAATTTTTATAAGAATGGATGAGATATTTCTTCACTTGGCCAATATTTGTCCCATTAGGTTAACACATTTTCCTCCTTTTCATAAGTATGGTTGAGATATTTCTCCACTTGGCTAATATTTTCCCCCCTTTGGCTAACACATTTTCTTACTTGGGTCAACATATTTCATAGTTTAGCCCATACTTTTTCACCTTTGGTTAACAAATTTTCCTACTTTTCGTAAGTTTGGTGTAAATTTTCCTTTACTTGATCAATATTTTTCTCATTAGGTTAACACATTTTCCTAAGTTTTATAAGTTTTGTGTAAATTTTTCTTCACTTGGGCGATATTTTTCTCATTAGGTTAACACAATTTCCTAATTTTTATAAGTTTGGACGACATATTTCTCCACTTGGTCAATATTTTTCCTATTTGGTTAACACATTTTCCTAATGTTTATAAGTTTGGACAACATATTTATAAGATTAGTTGAAACATGTCTTTATTTGGACAATATATTTTTTTTCTCATTAGGTTAACACAATTTCCTAATTTTTATAAGAATGGATGAGATATTTCTCCACTTGGTCAATATTTTTCTCATTAGGTTAACACAGTTTCCTAATGTTTATAAGTTTGGACAACATATTTCTCCACTTGGTCAATATTTTTCCTATTTGGTTAACACATTTTCCTAATGTTTATAAGTTTGGACAACATATTTATAATATTAGTTGAAACATGTCTTTATTTGGACAATGTTTTTTTAATCACATTTGGTTAACAAAGTTTCCTGCTTTTTATGAGTTTGACCGAGAATTTTCTTTACTTGGTCAACAGTTTTCACCTTTGGCTAACAAATTTTCCTACTTGGTCCACATATTTATAAGTTTGGTTGAGATATTTCTTGACTTGGCCATCAACATGTAACACCCGCTCACCACATGACACTCATATGTACCGTCAACACTAAAAACCAACAAGTGAACGCACTTATAATACATAAAACTGTTTATTTTACAGTATTTCCAGCAAATTTTACGCACACAAAAAGGAACAAACGTAATACCAGTATACAAAACGGATGGTTAAATATGGAATGTTATATCTAGTATGATCATGCACAGTTGTACCCAACGTGGGTCATAAAAGGGTGGTTATTTATTAAACAAGCCTGAACTCTGGGATATGATAGAGATAAAAACATATAGCTGGAATCGTCTCTGTAGTGTATTTAGTATTTGGACGTTGTTGCATAGCGTAGGTAAGAACGTAGTGTCCGTGTACTATTTTGATAAAATCGTCAAAGTCTTGTCTATTTTTGATTCGTTGTGGAAGTTCTAAGACAGAAGCATTATTGGAAGATGCGTAAAACAATCGAAGAGCGTCTGTTTCGCTGTGACTAAGGACTATATGATAACTAAAGTTGATTTTGAATATGCTCTTTTGAATGGTAAAGATCTTGTTCAAGGTAGATGCCCAGTCTTTAGGGTGGATTGTGTGTGGGTTAATATAAAATGTATAGACAGACATATATTTGTTTATCTTGTGATGTGTTTTGATACTACTCCAGTTGTCTGTGTATACTTGTCTAATATCATCTGGAAGAGTGTGTAAAGAAGCCGCTTCATCCTTGGGTTGTGTGTCACTGACTGGATGGGAGTTTTCGTCTTGTTTAGTCTTCTTCTCGCTGACTACCACATCACTATTAGTAGCCGCATGTCTCTTACGTAGTGTTGCTGAAGCGGGTGTTGAAGCGTCTGCTGGTATTACACTGGGTGATACTCCTGGTGTAGTGTGTTCCTTTGTAATGTGGCGTTGTGGGTTGTCTTTCTTGTTAAATATATGACCACAAGTGTGACACGAATACACTTGCTCCTTGGTATTGTGACTGGTCCGAGTATGGCGAAGCAGATTGCGCTTTTCAGAGAAACCTTTCCCACAGGTTACACATAAGTGGTTCTCAGATGATTGCCTAGTTGACATCTTTGCATTTTTAGGCATGTTCACTAGTGACTTGCTACTGAGACAAGCAACAGCCGACTTGACACACGTTCACAGCGAGCCAATGAATATAGCGTTGAATATATTTAGTTTCTGTCTTTCACCAAAGGTAGATGACACGATGTTGGCTAGATAGGTAAGTCAAATACTCAAACAACAAGATGTATGTTCACTAGTCTAGTAAACCGTATCAATCCCGAACACTTTTTCTCGGTCTTTGTTTCAAGCGCCGCTGACTTCTTTGCAGATGACGTTGTAACCTATGGCAGAATAATGAGGTTGCTTACACTTCGGATGCGACTGGGTATGAATCTGGCTGACAATTCTTACAAGGCAGTTGTGAATGTCCAAAACTGGAAGAAAGAGCCGCTAAAGTTGTAGGTCCGTATATGGCTGATAGTCCGTGGATACTGAGACAAGACGGTAAATGTACACTATCCTTTTTCAAACCACAAGCGTTTTCAATGTCACAAGAATAACGAACTACTGATATTTAAGATCAGAGTGGCACATGCTGATACTGTTTGTGATATCTCCTACTCAAACCACCTGTTTTAACTAAATAAGGACACATACACCTAACCCATACGCCCCAACCAGCAAATATGAGAAAAATCGAGGGTAGTGTTATTGATTTTTGTTGGATGTCCCGACAATAGGTGTTAATCCCTTAATCCCCTATCAACCTTTATGTTAACCTTTATTAATATCGCGAACTATTTGCAATGGCGGAGATATCAGAAATAATATCAACCCGCCTTAGTCATTACGATGACGATAAGCCCCTGGATTAGCCGTTATGAAAATGAGTATTGATTTTTGGCAACACCTGTTGAGGTTAAGATTATATCATATTCTGATAGTTACGTTATATTTTGTGACGCATAGGTACAAGGGTGAAATTTGATGCCTGTGTTTTTCATCAGTGGTGGGACTTGTGGCTGCTGCGACACGGCCGGACAAAGCGGCAATAACCCCTATAATCAACTAGACACCCACACGTTGATGACTGGAACTTTTATCAACGACAAAGTACCATGATTCAAACCTGTCACTTCCACGGTGTCTGGGGTACCCCCTAAACCAGCACACCACCTCTCCTTTTCTAAACATAGCCGGGTTAATAACACCAGAGCTCTCCATCACAACATAAGTAACAAAAACATCAATATTTCTTCTACCACTAGACCTCCCCACTGGGATGCGAACCCGATAATAGTGTTCGGAAGGGTTTATCTAGCTACTCATCCACTCATCCCACCCCTTAACAACGAATATCACTAAGACATACCCACTAAAACCATCGGCAATCTTTACACTTTCAAGATTTTCATTTGAAGAGCTGTAAACGGTATGATGATAGTTTTTAAACCACCACGACCCTCTACAGATCACTAATAACCGCTACCCACTCCTTAACACCGACTTTCGCTAAGCCATACCCACTAAAATCGATACTACCTGCCATCTTGACTTTTTTAAGGTTTTCATTTGAAGAACTGAAACCGTATGCTGATAGTGTTCGGAAGCACTTACCTAGATACATCTCCACTCACACACCCCTTAACAACGAATATCACTAAGTCGTACCCACTAAATGCAATAATACTGGCCATCTGTACTTTTTAAGATTTTAATTTTTAATCTGTATGATGATGTTGTTTAAACCACTACGGCCCTCTCCGGTTCACTAGTAACCGCTACCCACTCCTTAACACCGACTTTCGCTAAGCCATACCCATTAAAATCAATACTACTGGCCATTTGACATTTGTAAGGTTTCCATTTGAAGCTCTAAAAACTATGATGATATTGCTCGGAAGCATTTGCCTAGCAACACCGCCACTCACCCATCCCTTAACAACGAATGCCACTAAACCCCACCGACTACAACCCATGATAACAATAATCATTAAATTTTAATTTAATTTTATTTTTTTAAAAGGGGAGGTAATATCACAAACACATGTGATTATTTACTCATGAGTTATGTCCCGCACTTGCTTCTTTGCGCTTACTAAAAAAAACGACCGCTCCTCCCGTCACCACCCGCTCCTCCTTCTTTATTCTTAGTAAAAGAGGAGCGCTCCACATTTTTGGGGCTAATAGGCAACATATAATACTACTATGGTGTCTATATAAAAGTCGTAATGCTCGTAATGATGAGGATAATTTTCATGGTGATGGTGATAATTTAAAAAAGGACGAACGAAAGGAAAGAAGTGCTATGAAATTGCCTGTTATCTTTGTATTATGTTTTAATATGTATATGTCCTCTTAGCCGGCTTCCGGACCTAGAGGTTAGCGACCCTTCTCCGTAATCTCGTATACTCTCATAAGTAACGTGACGACGGTGGGAATCAGCAGTGGTTCGAATCGCGTCGGTAACTTACGGGGTATGTGAGCCAGCCACTCAGAAAGCAATGGCAAACTACTGAGCGTAATCTTGCCAAGAAATCAACAATCAGCTGAAAGATGCTGATGTTGACAGCGAAGTCCTGTAAAGGATTTGCAAACATTTAATTTAATGTCCTCTTAACCATGCTGAGTGAAGCTCACTTGCGTTGAGCCACAAACCCACGTCACAGTAACAGTCCGGACATGCCCATTCCCATTCCGCCTGCGAAGAGTCCGAATGCTAATGATACCAGTTGCTGAGTGTCCGCCAAATCCTCTGGTCACTCCCTGTAAAACCATTTTTTCTAGGCTAAAGTGACCCGGTCTCCGCGGCCAAAGGCTTGCGAACGCGGTTCGTGAGCCGCTTACCGGGCGTTCGAAACGCAGCTGCGTCCGATTTGTGCAGCAGACCGTGTCGCGTTGTGTTATAACGTGTTGGTATGGGAGCCGGTCGTTTAGAAAGCAATGGCAAACTACTGAACGTAAAATGTTCCTATTACATCTACAGGGGCTGAAAAATGCTGGTGATGACTGCAGCGTACTGTAAGGGATATGCAACATTTTTTTAAAGTGATTTATTCCTTAATTGTGTCTGCATTGTTACCTAAATATGTGTATGCTTGCACTTTATGTATTTAAATATTTACCTATGCCACTGTCATTTGTTTCTGAACATACATCTCTCGTTGACTCCTCTTCCTGCTTGTCCGCGTCTATTCCTCATTCCTACATGTTTGCGTCATTAACCATCAAAGTGTGTCTGTGTCTTTCTAATTCCTCTAGATAAACGTCTCGCACCATCGCTTTTATGTTAGTGTCTTTATCCTCCCTCTATTCATGTGCCTCTCTCCATTAATATGTGTTTGTATCAGTCTCCTTTCTCTAGGTCTAAGTCTCTCTCCGTCTCTCTATGTTGGTAGTTTTATGTTTTCTCTATGTGAACTCTTCTCTCCATTTCTGTATGTCTGTGTCCTTCGCCTTCTGAATCAGTTGACGTCTTTCGACTTCTTGTCAACGTGTCTCTTCATCCCTTTATGTAGGTGTTTCTCCAGCCTGACTGTCTTGTGTATCTCTCTTTTCTCTCTGTCTGCTTTTAACTCTTTTCTTTCTGTATGTGCATCTTCTCTTCTTTTCTGTCTGTGTATCTCTACGCTGATCTATCCTTCCTTCTTCACTAACTGTGTGTGTGTCTCTCTCTTTCAAACACACGCTCTCTTTCTCTCCCCCCCTCTCTCTCTCTCTCTCTCTCTCTCTCTCTCTCTCTCTCTCTCTCTCTCCCTCACGTTTCTCTTTTACACTAACTGTCTTTATCTGCCTATATGTCTCTCATCTCTGTCTGCGATTCTCTAAATCTCTATATATTGGCATCCTCCTGCGTCCTCGCTATCTGCGGCCTCTCTATTCGAGTCCTCTCTGTCTGCTTCCTCTTTATCAGCGTCCTCTTTATCAGCGTCCTCTATATCTGTTTCATCTAACTGCAGCCTCTGTATCTGCGTCCTCTTTATCAGCGTCCTCTTTATCAGCGTCCTCTATATCTGTTTCATCTAACTGCAGCCTCTGTATCTGCGTCCTCTCTATCTGCGTCCTCTCTATTTGCGACATCTCTATCTGTGTCATCTAACTGAGGTGTCTTCTGCAGTGTCTTTCTACTCTCTCTCTCTCTCTCTCTCTCTCTCTCTCTCTATCTCTATATCTCTCTCTCTCCTTATTAAATGCCCTTGTCTCTCTCCTGACTCTCAGTCACTCATCTCAATATGTCTGTGATTTTCATCTTCCTCTCTGAACGCGATAGGGAATGTGTATTTGGGTGGGTGAATGGGTGTGTAGGAGATTGTGTGGGTTGGGGATGGATGTGTAATGGGTGTGGGGGATGAGTGTGGGGGGGGGGGGGTGTCTGTGAATGGGATATGTCTGTGTGGGTGGGAGTGTGTGAGTGTGGATGGGGTAAGTGTGAGTGGGTGGAGGATGTATGTGTGGGTGGTGAGGATGTTTGTAGGTGGGGGATGTGTGGGTGGGTGGGGAGATGTGTGAGTGGGTGAGAGATGTGTGGGCGGGGATGTGTATGAGGAATGCATGTGGGGGATGTGTGTGTGGGGGGAATGTGTATGTGGGTGGAGTTTTGTGTGGGAGGGGAGATGTGTGAGAGGTGGGGGAGGTGTGGGATATGCAGGTGGATGATGGATGTATGTGAGGATGGGGGATGTGTGTTTGGCTGGGTTGTTGGGGTGTGTGTGTGGGTGAGAGGGTAGATGAGAGATGCATGTGTTGATGGGCGGGTGGGTGACGTGTGGGTGTGAGTGGTTGATGGATGAGTACGTGAGTGGGTGGATGTGTGTGAGAGATGAGTGTATGGTTGGGGGATGTGTGTGCTTGTGGGAAAATGTGTGTGAGCGGCGGATGTGTGTGCGTGGGGTATATGTGGATGGTGGGGTGTGTGTGGGTGGGAGGTGTGTGTTTTTTGGGTGTTTATGGGTGGGGGATATGTGTGGGCAGGTGGGGAGATGTGTTTGTGGGTGGGGATGTGTGTATAGGTGGGGGATGTGTAGTTGAGAGGTGGCGGATATTGGGTGGGTGAGTGGGTGTAGGTTGGCTGATGTGTGTGTGTGGGTGGGTGGGGAAAATTGTGAGTGTGAGGGTGCGGGATGCATGTGTGGATAGGTGCGAGATGTGTGGGTTGACGGGGGTATGTGTGTGTGTGGTTTTGTGATGTGTGTTTTGCTGGGTGGTTGCTGGTGTGTGGGTGTGTGGTGGAGAATATGTGTGTGGGTGTGTGCGTGTCGGTTATGGATTGGGTGGGGGATGTATGTGTGGGTGGGGAAATGTATGTGGGTGGGGGATCAGTGGGTGGATGGTGGCATGTATGTTTGCCTGAGTCTGTGTTAGCGCGTGGAGGTATGTGTGGGTGGGTGAGGATGTGGTGGGTAGGGGATGTGTGGGTGTCTGAGGGATGTGTGGGTGGCTGCGGGGTGTGAGGGTGGATTGGAGATGTGTCTCACAACATTGCAATATGCACTGTTTATGTTTACAACTTTCATTTGACAATGTTTTTTTTTTCCCATGTGAATGTACCATGCGTAATATGCATTGTTTATGCTTACAAAATCCATTTGACAATGTTTTTTTTTTCCCTATATAAATGTAACATGCACATTTGATGAATGAAAGATGAGTGATCGAAAGGGCCGAATGTAAGACGGGACTGCGTGCCCAATTTGTTACCCTTTTAAAATAAAGTTTGTTCGTTCGTTCGTTCGATCGTTCTATCTATCTATCTATCTATCTATCTATCTATCTATCTATCTATCTATCTATCTATCTATCTATCTATCTATCTATCTATCTATCTATCTATCTATATATCTATCTATCTATCTATCTATCTATCTACCTATCTACCTACCTACCTATCTATCCATCAATCCATCCATCCACCCATCCATCCATCCATCCATCTAACTATATGTCTGTCTGTCTGTCTGTCTGTTTGTCTAGTCTGTCTGTCTGTCTGTCTGTCTGAAAGATCAAGTCTGTCTGTCTGTCTGTCTGTCTGTCATATCTATCTATCTATCTATCTATCTATCTATCTATCTATCTATCTATCTATCTATCTATCTATCTGTCTATCTATCTATCTATCTGTCTATCTATCTATCGATCGATCTATCTTTGTGCCTTGCCATCTCCCTAAAAAGAGCTATTCCGTAGTATAATTTGAAACGGACACAACAACTAAAAAATGTTCGAATTGTAAATGATTGATACCGCTCAAAGGTTTTCAATTTGTGCTTCTCGGCTTTCTGCAGACCCAATTCTGACGTCCCGGGAATTCTTTCATGGGCTTGAATATTTTCATATATAGTTCAAATCAAAACCTGTTTCAACTGCGCTGCTTCCTTTTTTTTATTAGGGTTTTAAATAAACACTTTATGTATATATTTTCACGTATGTGTAATACTGTATGCATAGCTTTTGTTGTTATTTCGCATATCCTTTTTACAGGACTTAGCTCTCAACACCAGCATCTTTCAGCTGTCTGTTGATCTCTTGGCAAGATTACGCTCAGTAGTTTGCCATTGCTTTCTGAGCGGCCGGCTCAGTTATCCCGCAAGTCACCAGCGGGGGACGAACCGCTCCCAGTTCTCGCCCGCTACGAGACTCTGCGTGATAAACGGGATTACGGAGAAAGTGTTTTAACCCCTCGGCCAGAGAGACCGGCATACATCTCATCTCATCTCATCATGTTCCTCTTGTACCTTGCGGTGTCGAGGTGAAGTATAAACTTCGTGAGAGTGCCCGGTTATGGGCTTCGTATATCGACATTCCCATGGATTCTGTTATTCCCTCCGTCCAGCGTTTACGTGGTCGGCCTCTTCCTCTGTTTCCATCTGGTCTGTACGTCATTGCCTGTTGTGGCATGCTGTTGACTGGTAGCCTACTTGCATGGCCAAACCATTTGACTTGCTGCTTTCTAATAAAATCTAGAGCAGCTTTAACCCCCACTTTAGTCCTGATTTCTTCATTTCTGATCTTATCTCTTCTTGATACGTTGAGTATTCTTCTCAGGAACCTCATTTCTGTTGTTGTGATTTTTCTTTTCTCTTTTTCTGTCATTGTCCAGGTTTGGCATTGGTAGCACAGAGTTGGTAGGAAGATTGTGTTGTAAAGTGCTTTCTTAGTAGTTACTTCTTAGTTTTTCTACGAGCAGTATGAAGATCCCCTGCCGGCTTGCTAGGCCAGTCGCAGGTTTAGGACACTAATCTGACCACAGGGAGTCCATCCCCTATGGCGAGCCATAGCCCCGTTAGCCCATGACCTCGCGGTCATGGTTGCCCGGTCTGCACCACGTGGAGGTGGGGGTTGACTTGTGTAGTCTGCGGGTCATCGGCAGGCTACTAATTTTCGCTCTTCACCCCTCCTGGGAGAGGCTAGCCGATCCTAACCCTGCTACCGGCATACATAGCTTTAAAAAATACAAATAAATAATATTTGAAAAAAGCATTTTAAAAGTGTTCCTGCCCAAAGCAGGTTAGGCTAAATGTGGAAGCATCATCAGATTTCTCATCAGACATCATCCCGGAGGAAAGCTACAGAAAGAATGTATCTGGACACAGGAATGTGGCCTAAAATAACGTGGAACACCGCTGAATTTTCCTAATAATCAATCATAGATGCATCTATTCAACAGGAACAATAACCGCATTCCTAAATAGTAATAATTTTATAGTTATGTATCCCAACCAATCACAGAAACATCTATTAGCAATAACAATAACTGCATTGTTAAATAGCAATAATTTTATGTTCATATCTCCCAATAAATAAGTGCTGATGCCAATGTAGTTGCTATAAACGTTGACTTCTCGTCCTTGACTTTGGGACGTAAATTACAAGTAACTCAGAAGTCTGAGTGCGTTCGCCAGATGGCGAGGGACTCTGATAATAGGGACATCTAATCTATAGGCAATATTCAGTCCCGAACTCTAGAAGGACCTGCGGGTGTATGGACGACACTTGAGTTCAAAGCAAAGCAAACAAATAAAACAACAACAACAACAACAGCAACAACAAACAATGACAATTGGGGTTAGTGGTATTAATGTATTTATCTAAAATTATGTTGTCCGAAATAAGACGTGTACCCCTTCTGATCTGTTCACAGAGATACGCCACTGTCAACTTCATTTTGATGTCCTTGAGCGGCCTGGTTGTCCTGGCTTTTGTCTGTGTTGGATTTTTCCATGTGGACGCCAGGAACTGGAATTCTCCGCCTGGATTCTTTGCCCGAGGTTTTGGAGGGGTAATCAAGATGGTTTTTGTGTGAGAAAATGTATTAGGGGCGTTCATTTGAAACCCGTTCCATGGCTTTATTACAAAAGCATGAAAGAAATATTAACAGGTGTGGTAGAATTAAACAAAGCATTCATTTTAAATGAATTATGCATCATGGGTTGGTCAGAAGAAGTTGCTGTAGGCATTCAGGCAAGCATCCCATTGCTTAGGTAAGCAGCGAATGCCGTCACCAAAAAAGGATTGTGGTTGCTCACTGAACCAAGTGTTTACCGCGTTCATTGCGTCTGCATCTGTGTTAAATAGTTGCCCATTGAGAGCTTTCTTTAGAGGTGCGAACAAATGAAAATCGCATGGTGACAAATCAGAACTATAGGCTGGATGTTGCAGAATTTCCCACTTCTTCCTTGCTAATGCTTCCTGCACAATCTTTGCGACATGCGGACGAGCATTATAGTGCAACAAAATCACACCGCGAGAAAGCATGTCGGGTCATTTATTCTTGATGGCTTTTTGCAGATTGTCTAGTGTTTGCAAGTAGTAGGTAGAGTTGATGTTGACACCAGGTTCTTTAAAGTCGGCCAACATTAGCCCTTCATGGTAAAAAAAGAAACCTACCAGAGGAAACCTGTAATTTGAATTTTCTAGCTTTTGGTGATCCAGCATGCTTCCATTCCATGCTCTCTCTTTTGTTGCTGGGCTCAAAGTGGTGACACCATGAGTTATCGCCTGCCACTATGCGGAAGAGAAATGCATCACCCCCACTGTGTAGCGCAGCAAGTAGTTCAAACATTATCCCATGCGTTCCTCTTTTTGGTGGTCGGTCAACATCCGTGGTACCCACTGTGAACACACCTTCCGATATTGCAGTTTCTTACGAACGACCTTTTGAATTGTCCCAATGGAAACATCAAATTCTTTCGCTAGCGAACGTATTCATTTGTATTGCTGCATCAATCTTGGCGATGGTTTTTTTTCTGTTGCAACAATATGCACTTGACCTGGCCGTCGAAGATCTGTTGTGAACTGACGTCCTTGACAGTCTATCACTGTTTTCGTCGACACACATTTGTTACTCTACGCTGCCTGCATTCTTCGATGAATGTCCACTGGTGGACATTCTTCAAATGAAAGAAACTGAATCACTACTCTTTGGGCTTCTTTGGGCGGATTTTGGATCAACCCGGCCATTTTCTAAACGGTCAGAAGCAGAACCTATGCATCATGGGATGATAAACTTTTGCTCTTTTATTCATTGGTCAGTACTTATCACATGACTATGACATGTTCATGTTCAACGTTGACAATTACGCGTGGTGCGGCACGAACGCATTTCAAATGAACGCCCCTTATATATGGGGATTTGGGGATATGGGGTTGGAGGAGATATTGAATGATGGTCGAACGTGTGTTCGCGAGGCCGAGAAGGGAAGCAAGAATAGTAAGACTGCATCTGCCATGCATGTCGTAAGGGGCGACAAAGAAGGGTTGTGTGAGACCTCAACATTTAGAAACGTTTGGCTTCAAAAGCCGACCAGTCAGGAACACAGGGAAGGCGGTTGAAGCAAGAGGATGAGAAGAATAGTAAGCAGAAGAAGCAGATAAGTAAAGGAAAAAGAACAAAAGGAAGAAGAACAAGAACAAGTGAAAAAGTAATAGGATGGTGTTGATTGACGGTAATATGACGTGGGTAATGTAGGATGTGGGTGATGTAGTAGTAGTAGTAGTAGTAGTAGTAGTAGTAGTAGTAGTAGTAGTAGTAGTAGTAGTAGTAGTAGTAGTAATAGTAGTAGTAGTAGTAGTAGTAGTAGTAGTAGTAGTAGTAGTAGTAATAGTAGTAGTAGTAGTAGTAGTAGTAGTAGTAGTAGTAGTAGTAGTAGTAGTAGTTGTTGTTGTTAGTTGTTGTTGGTGTTGTTGTTGTTGTTGTTGTGGAATTAGTAGTAGTGGAATTAGTACTACTACTACTACTAGTAGTAGTAGTAGTAGTAGTAGTAGTAGTAGTAGTAGAAGTAGTAGTAGTAGTAGTAGTAGTAGTAGTAGTAGTAGTAGTAGTAGTAGTAGTAGTAGTAATAGTAGTAGTGGTGGTGGTGGTGGTGGTGGTTGTGGTGGTGGTGGTGGTGGTAGTAGTAGTAGTAGTAGTAGTAGTAGTAGTAGTAGTAGTAGTAGTAGTAGTAGTAGTAGTAGTAGTAGTAGTAGTAGTAGTAGTAATTGTTGTTGTTGTTGTTGTTGTTGTTGTTGTTGTTGTTGTTGTTGTAATTGTCATGGTAATTACTGTCATACAATTTCCATATGTGATTACCCTATTATTCACCCCTGCCACACAGATAATGTCCGGGGCTGCTCTACTGATGTCCACATTTGTCAGCATCGACAACCTGGCCTCTTGCGCCGAAGAAACTAGGTCGCCGTGCAAATCACTCCCGACAGCCTTCCACTTCAGCTTGTCCATCGTCTTCACAATCCTCTTCTTCGTCACATCGGCCCTGACGCTGGCGTCGCCATGGCAACAGCTCACTGACAACGCAGCCTTAGCCAGAGCTTATGAAACTAAAGGGATCTTCGCGGCTAATTATGTTATAGGATCCGGGGCTGTGATAGGGTTGCTTCCGGTGCTGATTGGATCTTTTCTACATCCGGTTCGAGTCATGTATTCCATGTCCGGAGATAAACTACTGCCTAAGGTCTTCTCCAAAATCGCTTACAACGGAATTCCAGTTTTCCCCCATTTTATTACAGGTTTCTTTATTGCATCGTTCGCTCTTTTTCTGGAGTTCTCTACAATGCTGGAAATGTCCTCGATTGCTACAATCCTGCAGTTTATTACCAGCTCTGTGATACTGCTCTTCATTCGATATCAACCGCTTCCCATAGGCATTTGTCGGGAGTATTCAGATCTAGATATTCCAAGTACGTACGAGGATACTTTGGACTGCAAAGACGTTGGAGACTTCAATGAAAGTCGCCCCAAGCTCGTTCTGCTGGCCAACGGAGATCATAAAATTCATAAAGGTGATGGAACTGGGTATACATCGATATCAGACACGTCTATGTCTTCAAAAACAATGGCTGTTGTGTCCATGTCGGATCCTGGAATCAAATCCTACAACCCAAGAGCTTCAATGACGTCTCTGGCAAATGTAACTCTCAGATCAAACGGTCCATCTAGTGAAGATATAAACGACGGATCATTTCAGTATTCTTCCACGTCATCTTTATCTTTTGTCAACCGGTTTAAGAAGCTGAAACCTCAGATTGGACCTAATACGTATTCGGAGAAGGACAGCTTACGGTCTGGAGCTCCTGAATCCGCTACTACCAAAGAAGGAGGATATGGGCTTGTAAACGACAATGCTTATCCAGGAAAGGAACTAACGGATGAGGCCTACAACCAGATTGTTGACAGATCAAAAACAAATCTGACATTCAATGGTTCTAAGAGGTCGATTCACTCCAGCGTCAGCAGTAGTCTAGTGGCTCTGTCCCCTTGTGGCCGAGCATGCGCGGACGAGCAGACATGGAAGCACACACGATACTTCCTTCTTGTATACATTTTATCCAGTACTTGTTTAACGGCCACATGCCAAGCGTGGCTGCGAGAACCCCTAGGTGCCTGGTGGGCTGTGACTTTGATGTGTGTCAGCATTGTTCTCATGTTGGTGTCTACGCTATGCATTGCTCGTCAGCCACAGAACAATACACCATTGTACTTCAAAGCTCCGTACGTGCCACTTGTGCCTCTGCTTGCAGTGTGTCTCAATATGTTACTGCTGGCTTCTCTCCCTTTAATCAGCTGGATTAGATTTGCCATATGGATACTTCCAGGTGAGTTACCTCCTCTTTCGTTTCTTCGTTTGTCAGATATTTTTTGTGTGACATTGTTGCGGTGTGCTTGTTTCAAGTAGATGTGTTATATTCGCGCCTTTCGGCCGACACATCCGACCTTTTCTCAGCATTTGTTGACCAGGTTATCTTTCTTGTGTAGTTTGTATTGTGAGCTATTGAGTAGGGGTATAATTGTACGAGTTTGTGCAAATGATGTATGTATTTATGAATATGTGTATGTGGGTATAATGACAGCATCGATGCATTTTATAATGATTTGGAGAATGCCTTTAAGAAATGCAAGCATTCAGAATTAAATATCATAATGGGTGACTGTATTGCTAAAATTGGAAATCAACAGGACAGACGCATAGTAGGCAAGTGTGGACTAGAATAGTGGAATGAAAGAGGTTGCAGACTTGTACAGTGGGCAAAAGAGCATAACATGATTATTGGAAACACCTGGTATTAGCAACACCAAAGGAGATTATGAACATTGGGAGGTCCTGACCTTAAGATCAGAAATCAGATTGATTACATTCTCATCAACAGAAGATTTCGAAATGCCGTAAAAGTCGCAAAAATTATATCAAGCGCAAATTGCTACAGCGACCATAGACTAATCATAAACAATATACATATACAATTAAAGAAGGTCAAATATACACCAACAAACACAACATTTGATCTAAATGTACTGAAGAGTGAAGAGATAACAGATAAATTTAACGTAGAGGTAAAGAACAGATTTTATGCATTGTGATATCCCGAAATAGTATTTCAAGATGTTTGCGAGGAATGTGAAATATTATAGAAATCAGTCAGAAATAACTACCCCAAAAATAAAGATAATGGGACTAAGAAATGGATGACGTAATGACATCTTAAAATTCATGTTTAAAAAAAAAAAATAACAAAAATAACCATGAAAAATATGTACAGATTCACAGGAATATTAGGAAATTATTTATAGTGGCAAAAGATGCTTGGCTTGAGGAAAATTGCAGGGAAATTGAAAACCAACACAACACACGGAATACCAAATTAATGTACTAAAGAATTAATGATATCACTAACAAAAGAACACACGCAACAATAACGGGCTGCCTAAAAACCAAATAGGGCAAAATCATAATAGAAAAAGATCAGATTTTACATGCGTCAGATTATGTGAATGACTTTAATGATGATACATACAAGAGGAGCGGCTGGCCGAGTGGCTAGCACGCCGGATTCTCCTTCAGGAGACGCGGGTTAGATCCCTCGGTAAGGTGTGAGATTTTTGTTCTGTCGGGGGCAAAAAGAACATCCTAACCAGCCCGGTTCACGGCTACTGCGCTAGCCAGGCGGCCTTAATTGCTCAGGCTCGAAGACCCCTCTGTCATACACCGCAAGGTAATATATTGGCAGTAAATGACAGTGAGCTGACAGATGATACAAGAGAATAACAGTGTGATACTCGGAATAATAATGAAAGACCATCAATTTCTGGCAAGACCCCCAGGCCCAGATAACATCACAACAAACATTATCAATGCCTTATAAGAATATGAGGAGCGGCTGGCACTGTGGCTAGAATGCCGGTCTCTCCTTCGGGAGACCCAGGATCGAATCCTCGGTAAGGTGTGGAGTTGTTTTTTTTTTTTTTTTTTTTTTTTCTGTCGGGGACATAAAGAAAACTCTAACATGCACAGTTCATGGTCACTGCACTAGCCAGGCCGCCTTAATTCCTCAGGATCAAAGACTCTCTTCCCCCCCCCCCCTCGTTATTCACCGCAAGGTATTATATTGCCAGTGAAAGACAGATGACAGTTTTTTTTTTAGAAGTATATGGAAAGACCAGATAACCAGACTGATGTACGCAATATATGAGAAAATATAATGAGAAATGTCAGAGATGATTTCAGTATAAACACAGATCATAAAGCAGTCGTTGCCACAATAAGAACCAACAGAAGCAGTAAATACATGCCATGCGAATCAGTAAACTTAAAAAAACCTTAAAGATGAGGCAGTAAGGGAAAATTATGAGAAAGAACTAACTGAACTCTTTGTAAAATTACCTACAGAAAAGTAAAACAGTGGAAGAAGAATGGGAGATGTTCACATCAAGCATTTTAAGTACTGCAAAAGTAACATGTGGAACCACGAAAAAACGCAAAACACGGATAAAGAAAATAGCAAGTTGGTGGAACGCAGAAGTAAAGGAAGCGGTAAAGGACAAAAAGGAAAAATATAAAAAGTGGTTCAAGAGCAAACAGGAATGTGATTACATAGAATATAGAATAGCGAGAAGACATGTGAGTAGAATAGTAAAGAGGGAAAAACAAAAAGACTGGGAAGTTTATGGAGAAACCCTAAATAAAAGCTTCAAGGAGGCAACTAGAAACTTCTACCAAAAAGATAAGTGCAATGCGAACCAGAGGAGAACCCTTTGACCCAACTGAAATAATTAATAGCGAAAATGGAGAACTAATAAGTGAAAAAAAAAAACAAATCCTAATAAGATGGAAGCAGTATTTCGAACTTCTCAAGACACCTACACAGATGTCACCGCAGAACTAGAACCAGACATACTAAAAGAAGAAATTATAGAAGCCATCAGATTAGCCCTATTGGACAAATCACCGGGACAGGATGAAATACCAAATGAACTAATTAAAGCAACAAGAGAAGTCGGAACAGCTTGGCTACATAGACTATTCAACTATGTTTGGGTAGAACAACAGACACCAAGAGACTGGGAAAACGCCATAATTATCCCAGTTTGGAAAAAAACAAAGGCAGCAAAAGAGACTGCACACAATACAGAGGCATTTCATTGTTGAGTCATACTGGGAAAATATTTTGCAAACTTCTTGAAAAAAGATTACGAACTACTTTAGAACCTCAGCTAAGCGAAACACAACTTGAATTTAGGAAAAACAAAGGATGCATAGATGCCATTTTTGCTCTTAGACAACTTATAGAAAAATCAATCTAATTCAATGAAACACTCTACTTAGCCTTTGTCTACCAAGAAATGTCATTCGATAGAGTAGATAGAAACAAGCTGTGGGAAATCATTAAACAATATGGAGTGAGTACACATCTAACCAACCTATGTAGAACTTTATACAACAGTGAATGCATAGTGAGAGCAACCGGAGGACACTCAGAACCCTTCACCATAAGATCTGGAGTACGACAAGGTTGTGTCCTGTCCCCTCTCTTATTTATAATATATATAGACAACATGTGTAAAGAAACAAATCAAACAGAGACAGCAAGAATACCGCATGACGAGAACACAGAAGAAGAACCATCTGAAAATCTAACCATTAAAGAACTCCTGTTTGCGTACGACCAAGCACTAATAGCAAAATCAGAAGCTGAATTACAAGACCACATGAATAGTCTAAACGAAATGTGTAGGGAACATAACATGAAAATTAGCACAAGCAAAACAGAGGTAATGACTATAACTAAAGCAGAACAAACAACAACAATTCACCTAAACGAACATCCCTTGAAACAAGTAAAGAGTTTCAAGTACCTAGGAAGTATAATATCATCAAATGGCAGATCAGAAGACGAGATCGAAAATAGATGCAATAAGGCAAATCAACTCAGTGGACAAATGGCACCAATACTAAAGAACAAACATGTATAAATAACTACTAAGAAAGCACTTTACAACACAATCTTCCTACCAACTCTATGCTACCAATGCCAAACCTGGACAATGACATAAAAAGAGAAAAGAAAAATCACAACAACAGAAATGAGATTCCTGAGAAGAATACTCAACGTATCAAGAAGAGATAAGATCAGAAATGAAGAAATCAGGACTAAAGTGGGGGTTAAAGCAGCACTGGATTTTATTAGAAAGCAGCAAGTCAAATGGTTTGGCCATGCAAGTAGGTTACCAGTCAACAGCATACCACAACAAGCAATGATGTACAGACCAGATGGAAACAGGGGAAGAGGCCGACCATGTAAACGTTGGACGGAGGGAATAGCAGAGTCCATGGGAATATCGATACATGAAGCCCATAATCGAGCACTCTCACGATGTTTGTACTTCACCTCGACACCGCAAGGTACAAGAGGAACATGATGAGATGAGATGAGATGAGTCAGAGATGATGTGACCAGGAAGCAATATGATGCCCTAAATATAGGTGGTTATGAAATAACAAAGATTCAATATGCTGATGATACAGTACTACTATCCACAACACAGAATGGTATAGAAAACGTAATAACCTCAACCCAAAGAAATAGTGAAAATCACAACTTATATCTTAACCTAGCAAAAACAAAGATAATGCACACAGATAAAACTACTATGGAGAAAGAAATATATGTTAATAAGGAAAGATTGGAGGTGGTGGAAAATTTTGAGTATCTTGGGTCACTGATTACCAACAATGGTGACACAATTAAAGAAATTAAACGACGATTATCAATTGCTCTTCAAAGACTAAAACAACTTAATAAATCATGGAGTGGGACAGATAGAACTATAAAAATTAGATTTTTAAGAGCATGCATCTTTCCCATTGCAACATACGCCTGTGAGACCTGGACACTTACTAAACAAGCTGAACAGCGCATAAATGCTTTTGAATATAAATGTTGTAGACGGGTTCAAAAAATATCTTGGGTAAAGAAAAGAACAAATGCATCCATACTTCAAGAGATGAATATTGAAGAGGGTTGGCTATTAAAGACGATAAAACAAAGAAAATTAATATATTTTGGTCACTTGAAAGTTTGGAGAGGACAATAATGGAAGGGTATATGCCTGGGAAGAGAGGAAGAGGAAGGCCAAAGAGAAGATGGGTGAAGGATGTGGCGGATGATCTCCAGATGGGTGTATCAGACGCGGGACATCTTGTTTGTGATCGAGCAGTTTTCCGAAGGGTAGTTATGGCAGCGAGGTTCTGCAAAGGACATGCTACTGAATGAATGAATGAATGAATGAATGAATATTTATTGCAATCCTTAAGAAATCAGGAATTCTGGAATGTTATTAACATTGAACAATTAGTATAATGAGCCATATCACGGCGATTTTGCTAAGAATAATCATGCAAAGCGTTAGGAAGAAGATACAACCCGAAACAGAAGACAAACAATGAGGGTTCATAGAAGGCAAGAGTACAGAAAATGATGTGTATATACTAAAAATATTAATTGAGCGTTCCATAGACGTAAACAAAGACCTACATCATTGCATTATTGACCACACAAAGGCGTTCGATAAAGTAAGACATGTCAACATGATGGAGATGCTTGCAGATCTACAAATTGATGAGACTTGAGAAAAACATATATTGGAAACAACAAGCTGCCATAAATATTGATAATGAAATAGGTCAATATCAGCCTATTAAGAGGGTGTGCGACAGGGATGTGTAAATGTCTCCAGATCTTTTTTCCCTATACAGGGAACATATTTTTAGAAATTTAGAAGATATGAGAGAAGCGAACGAACGAACGAACGAACAAACTTTATTTTCAAAGGGTTGAGAATTGGGGGACGTAGCATCAATAATATTAGACATGCAGATGAGACAGTATTCAATGCTGACAAAGAGCAGGATCTGTAACATTTAAACACGTGAATATGAGCGTAATCTTGCCAAGAAATCAACAATATCGGTAAAATGCTGGTGTTGACAGCGATTTCCTGTAAAGGATATTCGAAAAAAAAAAAACTCGGAACAGTCATAACATCTGACTGGAGGTACCTTGAAGAGATTAGGACAAGAATTGCCATGACGAAGACAGCCTTTTGGAAGATGGAAAACGAAAAGACAATAAACAGATGTCATTTGCAAATATATAAAGTGTGTTGAAGTGCTGCATAGAACCCGTACTTTTGTATGGATAGAAAGCGTGGACAATGAACAGAGAAGCTGGAAAACATCTAATGGCTGTGGAAATGTGGTTTCTTGGGAAACTGCAAAGAATACCATGGACAGACAGAAAAACCAATGACCTAGTCCTTAAAAAAAAAAAATTTAAACCGTAAACTGATTAGAGAAATTAGGCGTAGGAAGTCATTTGGACTCATTTATGAGAAAAAAATTAAATTGGAGAACTAGGTGACAAATGGCACGATCGAGCTGAAGAGAACAAGTGGACCAGATAAAGGCAAGGAAGTAAATACCTGGATGGCTTGGAAACGTGGTATGTTAGAGTCAAGAACACAGAACTAATCAAGGTAACAAGGTAATATGCATTTTTTTTATGTTCACAGCATTCAATTGACAATGATTTTGTCTACTTGAATGTAACAATCACAATAGACAGCTATGTACGAAAGATGAGCAATTGGAAGGGCCAAATGAAAGACGGGCCTGCGTGCCCAACTTGTGGGTCTTTGAAAATAAATTTCGTTCGTTTCTTCGTTCATTTCGTAGGACACTTCACGCTATCATAATGGTACCGCCATCTTATTGTAATTAAAATTAGTTGCATATCATTTACAGGACGTCGCAGTCACCCCAGCATTGTTTCCTGGTTGTGCTTTCTTGGCAAGTTTACGTTCAGTAGTTTGCTCTTGCCCAATGAACGACCAGCACTTATATCATCGCGTGAAAACCCCTTTCCCAACCGTCACGGAAGTCTAAGCGCCAGCGATGAAGCCCTGTCGCCATCTAGACCTCTTATATCCTTTCTACTATAATAAGACCGGCTCTGTGGCAAAGGGTTTACGGACGCGGTTCGTGATATCGTATATCCGCGTTCGAACAACAGCTGCGCGCGATTTGACAGCAGACCTCGTTGTGTTGATATTGTACCAATTGGTATGGGTGCCTTTCGTTTAGAAAGCTTTGGCAAACTACTGAACGTAAACTTGCCAAGAGATCACAACAGCAAAAACATGCTGCTGTTGACTGCAACGTCCTGTAAAGGACATGCAACTAACTTTAACTTTTAATATGTGTGTGTGTGTGTGTTTATATATATATATATATATATATATATATATATATATATATATATATATATATATATATATATATATATATATATATATATATATATATATACATATATATATACGACGGAAATTAATTAAGTAACAGGAATGACGAATATGCACAACGGAAAATCTGATTTTTCTCAATTGCTCTTACGCAATACCTTATGTCGCCGGACTCCGTGGCGATGGCGTTGCTGACGAATTTCGTAATATCGCTTACCCTTTTTCGAAACACAGCGACGACTGATTTGGCAACAGACCGTGTCGCGCTGGTTTTAACCTGTTGGTACGGGAGCCGATCGTTCAGAGAGCAATAGCAAAGTACTGAACGTAAAAAACTTGCCAAGATATCAACAACATGAGTAAAATGCTGGTACTGACTGCAACGTCCTGTAAAGTATATGCAACTTAAAGAAAATAAGCGGTCGTGGGGATTGAGCAGTTTGCAGTTTCATGTGGTCAGAGAATGTGAAAGCGTGTGAAATCTACAGAAGAATGTTGGCTCAGAATGGAGACAGTTGTTTTTACAGAAGAATGTTGGCTCAGAATGGAGACAGTTGTTTTTACAGAAGAATGTTGGCTCAGAATGGAGACAGTTGTTTTTACAGAAGAATATTGGCTCAGAATGGAGACATTTGTTTTTACAGAAGAATGTTGGCTCAGAATGGAGACAGTTGTTTTTACAGAAGAATGTTGGCTCAGAATGGATACAGTTGTTTTTACAAAAGAATGTTGGCTCAGAATGGAGACAGTTGTTTTTACAGAAGAATGTTGGCTCAGAATGGAGACAGTTGGTTTTACAGAAGAATGTTGGCTCAGAATGGATACAGTTGTTTTTACAGAAGAATGTTGGCTCAGAATGGAGACAGTTGTTTTTACAGAAGAATGTTGGCTCAGAATGGAGACAGTTGTTTTTACAGAAGAATGTTGGCTCAGAATGGAGACAGTTGGTTTTACAGAAGAATGTTGACTCAGAATGGATACAGTTTGTCAACAACTCAACTGACAGGCCTCATCGGGTACTTCTCACACACCCATACAAGACAACTTGCAAGTCGTGTGGGAGGCAAAATGCATGGTCCATTTTATTGCCGTTGGCTCGCTTACAAGCGGTAAACAGTCGCTAATGCAATACACAATATACAGCCACAGAATTATCTAACACAAACTGCTAACCCTATGCTAGTTCTATCTATTAGTGAACACAAAACTCCTAACGCTATTCTAAACGATGTGAACGCCTCAAGTCCAGTCTCCCGTCTGCCTAACCTCTCTCCCGTGGTTACCCACCACGCGGGGTGACCTTCACCTTCGTGCGTGTTACCTCACATCGCACTCTGCTGGCAAACGTGGCCTGTTGAGTGTCTACTCAACTGTGCTATGGCTTCACGAGGTGTGGTACTATCGTGATTAGAGTGCTAACTCTCTGAACACCGCCTGCGTGTCTCATGAGGGAGTGGCTAACCCTCTCCTATTACCTCATCTCCCCTGCCCTTGCCTCGGGCACCGTATCTCCTCCTGGTCTCTTCAGGGTTGACCGCTCTCCCTGGCGGAGGGGATGCGGTCGAGTCTTTGACACACACCCACCCCTCTTGTGTTGCGTCATCAACTTTCACTCATTGGTTGTGACGCAAGAGGTTCCTAAACAAAAAATTAGTGTCTCTAATTTTTGTCAAAGACTCTAGATAACCTGGCTTTGGGCATTCCAATAGACTATTAATAACTATTGTCACAATGTAGCAAAGCCTTACTTGGCTACTGGCAATCGCCACAAACTTGACTGGTTGGCGTGAGCCCCTTCTCACATGCTATATTATATTTATCAGAGGTATGTCTGAACCGGACCGTTGTCTTATAAGACCTGCCCTCACATAGTAAATTAACTTACTACCCATACAAAGTTGACTTTCTTAGGGTCAACACATGAATTATTTCATGTCCCCCATATAATATTTAACAACCATTCTACAAGAGTGTGTGCGACAGGCTTTACCTCCTTCGCTTCCGCGCGTAAGACTTTATTTCACTGTTAATTTAGTTCTTCGTTGTCTATTATGTCCCCTGGCCCCATAGTTATCTGTCTTTGATTTACAAATAGTGTATGCAATTTATATGTTTGTTTTTCTGTTTGTTTGTGTGTTTGGATGTAATAAATCTACTAATCTAATTTCTATCCTCTATTTATAAATTCTATGTGTATGTATGTTAGTTTTTTGAGTGTCATAATTTGGTTCAATGTGGCCACAAACAGGTGTATAACACTAATTCGTGACTACATTCACTTGTTATGAAACCCAAAATACTGTAATCTAAGTTCTAAACTATATTACAGACAACACATTCACACTAACACAATTTCACTAACGAAAACTTTACATTCTAACATACCATTCTAATTCTATAACTAAGTATTTAATGTGTTACCTAAATTTATTAAATTTGTTATGTTAATTATATGATATGATTATATTACTTCTTATTTTTTTCTAATCTAAGTGATGTAATCTAACTATTTAAATGCAATTGTTGTGATGTGAGTTATGTACCTTAATTAAATGGATTATGTGACCACAATTTATGTACTTTTCTAAATACTATGCTAAATAATGTTTTTAAATGCACAAAGGAATTATATGAGTGATGTTCTTAATCTAACTGGTGTAAATGCTGTATGTTACCTTATCTACTCTTTTTAATCTATTATGATGTAAAATGATGATACTAATAAATGGTAATATTTGAAAGATGGTATGGTTTCATTAAGATGGAATAAACTAACTACAATGAAACTAAGTGAAATATAACAATCTAAATGGTACTATTCATATCATAAATTTAATTTAACTTGTAATAAACTATTCTTATGTCTAAACTAATATTCTAATCTAATTTTAATGGGTTAATTACTGTACTAACTACATTATTAAAATAAATGAGAACTGTTATAGTTCCTAACCTACATCTAATTTATCACTATCTTAAAATATTATATTACATATCACAATAAGTTTATATACATAGTATTTGGTTTACACAGGTTAGTAGTTGCCTTCATGTATGTGCAATGGTTGTATAGGCATAATATAACCACACACTTTGCCTGGGTATCTGAAATACATTACACAGTCATCTTAATGTTCTCTCGGTAGTGCACGTGTAGAGTTCGCTGGTGTTGTAGCTCTGTCTTTTCGTGTCTGTAATTAAGCACTGTTCTGACACTGTTTTCTGCGGTTCATATATATGATACACCGGAATGGAGCTTAGTTGGAAATGAGCTGTCCTAGTTCACACGGTGGTATCTAAGTATAGCAGCACAGTTCTTAATCTGATGTCCACGGACACATGATAGTTCAGTGTTTTGGTACATGATTACGCCAATAATGTGGATATGTATGTAAGCTATTTTACATCTTATATTATCAGATACCCATGTACCAACCATCACTCTACATTTAACTGTTGGATTTCAGGTATTTCTACCCCAGATGGTCTACTAAGGGTATCAGCTAGGGTGTTGTCTTTCCCCTTAATATGCTCTATACTGAACGTATAGTTTTGAAGGATAAGAGACCACCTGTATATCCTGTCGTTTCGGTGCACACCAGTCTGAATGACCGTAATGGGAGAATTGTCGGTCTGGATAATGAAGTGCACACCCGCCAGAAAGCGGTGGAGCTTTCTCACTGAGTAGATGACGCTCAGGGCCTCCAGTTCTGCTATCGAATATCTGGACTCGGTAGGTGTGATCTTACGGCTCACGTAGCAAATCGGATGGAAGATGCCCTCATAAAATTGGCCTAGGACTGCAGCGATGGAGATCCTGCTGGCATCTGTCCTAAGATAATAAACGAGCCCAGGGTTAGGCAAGCGGAGGATGGGAACATTACTAAAAAGAATTTTCAATTTTGACAATGCAGAAATTAATAATGCATCTTTCACATCCAATTTTACTGATGCTTTTAGCACATTAGAAAATACACTTGTAATTTCAGCTAGGTTTGGAATAAATTTACTGTAGTAATTAACTAATCCTAAAAGACTTCTAACCTGCTTTTTCGTAGTAGGCATGGTTAGATTCATAATTTTTGTAATAATCCTATTGTCAGTCTTCAGTTGACCTTGAGAGATGACATGACCCAAAAATTCAATTTCTTTTAGGCCTAATTCGACTTTGCTCGGTTTGACAGTGAGACCGAAGAGTCGCAACCTATCAAAGACATGTCTCAGTTTCAGTAAGTGTGTAGTCCAGTCTTCAGTATGGACACATATATCATCTATATAGGTCACAGTATTCGTCACTCCATGTAACAGATCTCTAGTTAAGCGTACGAAAGTGGCAGGAGCATTTCGAAGTCCGAAAGGAAGAAATCGCCACTCGTATAGTCCTAAAGGTGTTGAAAACGCAGTAAGATGCATAGATTGAGCTTGCATCGGGACCTGCCAGTATCCTTTAGTAAGATCTAGTTTTGAAAAGATTTTAGAAGTAGACATGTCCAAGATAAGATCTTCGCAGGAAGGAATAGGTTCTGCGTCGATCTTAGTGATGTTATTGAGTTTCCGATAGTCCACGCACAGACGAATTGTGGAATCCTTCTTCTTAATTAGGACGATTGGAAAAGAGTACTCTGATGTAGACTTTTGGATAATCCCGCTAGCTTCTAAATTAAGAATTTCCTTATTTAGATTTTCCCTATAGCTGAGTGGGATAGAGTACGGCCTACATTTAATAGGCTTAGAATCCGAAAGAAGAATGGAGTGTTCGATTCTGTCCGTCCTACCTGGGATGTCAGAGAATAAGTCTTTGTATTCAGTAACTAACTCCACTAATTGTCGTCGTTGAATGTCTGTTAGTCCCTGATCTATATGTATGCTGTCTACTGTCGCAGTTTTGTCTACAATGGGAACAGGTAGTTCCATTCCGTCGTCGTCTACCTGATTCAGTACCGTGGTGGTGCTAAGTGTGTATTCTGTTAACTCACTGGGTGTATTGCCATTGTCGGAACTGCCAGTCTCGCTAACTAGTGTAGTTGCGTTGTGTATGTCTGTCGTCTGATCACTGGGTGTTGGTGCACTCTGTTCGTCTGTCACTACTTCTGTTTCTTGTCTTGTATAGTAAGGTTTCAACATGTTGACATGGAATATCTTTAAGTGTCCGTTTATCGACATTTCATAGTCAACATCTGAAATTCTGCGTACCACCTTGAATGGCCCTTGCCATGAGGTTAATAGTAAATTTCTTTTGTCTGGAAGTAGCAAGAGTATGTCTTGATCTGGTTCAAGTTCAATTGTTCTTGTCCCTTTGTTGGCATATTGGCGGTAGATTTGACCCTTCCTCTCCAAAGCTGCCTTAGCTATAACACACGATTTCATGATCTTGTCTCGTGTCTCTGTCACCATTTCATAAGGTGTTTTTGGGGTAGGAATTTCTATCGAATTTGTTAGTACCTGATGGTAAATAGTTAGGGGTCCACGTGGGTTAGCCCCGTAAACTAATTCAAAGGGTGAGAAACCCGTGCTAGAATGGGGAATCTCCCGATAGGCGAACAGCACTGTTGGTAACAGTGTATCCCAATCAGCTGGGTTTTCTGCTGTAACCTTAGCCAGCATGTGCTTTAGGTCCCCATTAATTTTCTCTACTATTCCATTGCTGGCTGGATGGTAAGCTGTCGTAAAATGTTGCTTAATGCCTAACATTTTTGTAAGGGCTTGCGTTGCAGCCGATATGAACTGAGTTCCACGATCGGATAAAATGGTCCGTGGGAATCCGAATCGTGAGAACAGGTGTAGAAATACATTGGCAACGTCTTTGGAGGTGATGTATTTCAAAGCTACTGCCTCAACCCACCTTGTACATAGGTCGACCATTGTCAATATGAAGCGATTTCCTTTGCTGGACACCTGGTTTAGGGGTCCAACAATATATACCGCCACACTTTCAAATGGCCTAGAAGCCAGTGTAGAAGGCTGTACTTCAGCTGTAGGATGTTTACCTTTACGTACCAATTGTTGACAGACATTACACGAACGACAAAATAATTTTATGTCATTGCAAAAACCTGGCCAATAGAAATGAGCCTGAATTCTGGCCCTGGTCTTATCATATGCAAGATGACCAGCAAACGGTGACTCATGTGCAATCTTTAGCACAGTTAGACGATGTTGTTCAGGTAACACCGTTTGCTGAATCTCATGGTTACCAGTAGTATAATATCTAGTTAAAATACCATTGTTAAGTCTAAAAACCCAAGATGCATTTTTGGTCACTTTGGCTTTATCTTTCAACAATTTTAAGTATGGAGACACACTAGTATCAGCTTTTTGCTGTTCTATAAATTTCTGTCTGCTGGTGTCATCTGTGCCAGTTGGGGAAAGCAACAGTAGTCTCTCATCTTGTAGTGTGTCTTGATGTTTCACACTGTCTGCTCTTGTTGTTGCATTAGCTGCATTTAATTTCTCCCATGCAACTATTTCCTCATAAGTACATTGTTTCAGTTGAGGTAAACACCCCAAAATTAAAACAGTACAAGGGATGTTAAGTATTGCACAAGTAAAGGTACCAGAAAGAAACGGAGAATCAATACGGGCTTTTGCCAAAGGGTAAGTCTCAATGTTACCCGAAAAGGTTCGGCATCTGACAGTGTCACCTGTGTAATCACCCGGGCTCACTAGTTCTTTCCGAAGACCGATAAGGGTGCTGCCGCTGTCCAGCAAACATTGACATGGTACATCATTGACCATTGCATTGTGGAACACTAACTTGCCTCTGAAGGCTAATGCTGCATTCACACTCACAGATGAGCATGGTACTGTATGTCCACATTCCAGTATTCCGTCTGCATGGAATTGGTGACATCGTTCACAGCTGTCAAAGCTTAACATATCGCTAGCAGCACACACATCCTCTGCTTGGTTAGTTGGTAAGTCACTTTCAATCTCACACTCATTCTCACTACCACTATCTGAAGAGGTGTCAATCAACATAGCGTTGTTAGCTTTCAAACGTTGGCGGCCAAGGCACTTATTAGAATAATGGCCATAAGAGGAACAAAAAAAACATTTGATTGCACGCCTGTATGCAGACCGTTTGCTTTGCTGCTTCTTGATCACATTTTCAAGATGCGCCGGATAATTCGGCGATTTGTCGCACATAGCATAAGTGTCGTGCATTAGTTGACAGTACATGCATATGGAAACTTTTCTGTCTTTCTTATCATACTTCTGAAAAGGTTTTCTGTTACCCTGATAGTTTTTTGATTGGTCTTTGACAAAGGAAACTATTTCAGAGTCACTTGAGGTCTTAAAAATCTCTCTGTTAGAAGAAAAATATGCTGAGCCTTTTTTTTCGAACTGCTCGATGTTTTCAATGTCTGACTGCTGCAAAAACTTAGCAAAAGGAGAAGGTATAGTAGATATACACTTGTCCATAGCTATTAGGTTTTTTAATCTATCAAAGTCTTTTCCTATGTTAGCTGCTTTAAGCCACCTGTTTAGTACACTCTGCACATTTGAAAAATAATCTATAAAAGTTTCACTAGGTTTAGGTTTTAAATTTGAGAACTGAACCTGATACCCAGGGGCATCAAGTAAAAAGTGCTGCATAATCCTATCATGGATGTATTGATAGCTAGATCTAAGTTCAATAGGAATAGACTCTATTACTTTAAGGGGCTCACCACTTAGATTCTTCATGTAAATCGGAGCCCACATATCTAAAGGAACTTGGTGATATTTAAATTGATACTCTACATTCTCTGTCCAGGCAGATATGGAGTCCTCTTTACAATATGGTTTGATAATATTTTTGTATTTGTTGAACTTATTTTCCTCTTGTTGACTTCTTAGTTTAGTGGCAGAGATCTCTGCGTGTGAGTCTACATCCATGCTTTTCATCTTTAATTGTGTCTCTGATTCTACCTGAATTTGTTTTTCTTTAACTCTTGTCACTTCATCTATCTCTTTTTGCTTTAGATCTAATTCCTTTTGTTTTAATTCTTTCTCTTGATCTAATTGTTTTTGTTTCATCTCCTTATCATGTTCTCTTTCTCGTGCGCGTTCGTCCCTCTCCGCATTCTCTTTTCGTGTTTGTTCCTCTTTTGTTTCTTTAAATTTCTGATCAGCATATTGTTGTAGTTCTTTTCCTGTTAATTCCAGTTCTTTGCCTGCTTTTATGAAATCTGATAAAGTTGCCATCTTACTTTAGTACTTGGCTAACAGTGATAGGCAATGATGACTTTAATCAGTTATTTATCTTTGATATGTTATGTTTGTTCTTATCTGATCACTATCAGTTGTGCTTTCTGTTTTTACCCTGCCCAGATTTATCTTGCAGAAAAACAGAGTATACAAATATGTCAACGCGTTACAAGCTGAAAAAAAAAGATGCACTATTAATCAAATTGCATGACAAAATATATAAGTGTACTCAGCTTAATGTGGGAACGAAGCTCCTTTGACACAGGTCACCTTGTTTGGTACACTGGGGTGGCGACACGTTTCGTACGTAGCACACGGTATTTGGCCCACAGGTGTATGTGCACAGCTGTTGTTTGCCCTCTGATATATAGGGCAGCAGTAAACACGCCTACTAAACGATATGATTTACTCGACAACTAAGGACAATGACTTAGACAATGACAGACTTACGAACACCTAGAATATGTATTAATTAATTTTAATGTCAATGTCCTGTCTTTGTTTTAAACAATAATTGCCTTTCGTTACTAACCTAGTTAATTTCTGTAAACGTTGTGCAGCTAAGTATCAGATGCTTAGCCCGAAAATAGTTCCATCGTGACGATAAGCAAAGAGAAAATAGACCCAAAAATGAATAAATGCTTGTAAAGAAATCAAAATAACATAATAATGTGTCAATAAATAAATATATTCATTTAGTAACTTAAATAAGTAAATAATAAACAATATACAGCACAGATTCAGGCGGGCCGCCGCTAAGCGATCTTGTAAACACTCGACTGCTTTATGCTAATGACGCAGAACAACTGTCTGTCAATCACTCTACGTCATCGCGCAGCGCTATTTTTAGATCTCAAAAATCAATATTGTCGGCTGCCTGTGTATTCCTGCGCCGTGAATCATGTTTGGTGCTTATTCAAGAATAAATTGGTAAATATATGAATAAATATAAGAAAATAAGAATATTAATACTTACAGCTTCGAAGAATACATGATTTCATTCAATAAATATATCATAAACACAATTAAACACTATTTTGTCACGATAGGCATATTTCTAGCTCGCAAATTCTCCTGTCTGCACAAATTATTGTTACTACAAAAATTAAACCCTAGTCTGGAGTCCTTGGATGAGTGGATTAGCTTGATCTTTTCGTTCAAGCTTCACTTTCTGACACCACAATTACCCTTTTACTGTGGGTATTAGCTTGGCGCTTTCGTCCAAGCACCACTTTCTGACACCACAATTACCCTGGCCTGTCAACAACTCAACTGACAGGCCTCATCGGGTACTTCTCACACACCCATACAAGACAACTTGCAAGTCGTGTGGGAGGCAAAATGCATGGTCCATTTTATTGCCGTTGGCTCGCTTACAAGCGGTAAACAGTCGCTAATGCAATACACAATATACAGCCACAGAATTATCTAACACAAACTGCTAACCCTATGCTAGTTCTATCTATTAGTGAACACAAAACTCCTAACGCTATTCTAAACGATGTGAACGCCTCAAGTCCAGTCTCCCGTCTGCCTAACCTCTCTCCCGTGGTTACCCACCACGCGGGGTGACCTTCACCTTCGTGCGTGTTACCTCACATCGCACTCTGCTGGCAAACGTGGCCTGTTGAGTGTCTACTCAACTGTGCTATGGCTTCACGAGGTGTGGTACTATCGTGATTAGAGTGCTAACTCTCTGAACACCGCCTGCGTGTCTCATGAGGGAGTGGCTAACCCTCTCCTATTACCTCATCTCCCCTGCCCTTGCCTCGGGCACCGTATCTCCTCCTGGTCTCTTCAGGGTTGACCGCTCTCCCTGGCGGAGGGGATGCGGTCGAGTCTTTGACACAGTTGTTTTTACAGAAGAATGTTGGCTCAGAATGGAGACAGTTGTTTTTACAGAAGAATGTTGGCTCAGAACGGAGACAGTTGTTTCGTTTGTATTTTTATTTTGTTTTTAGAGCTCGCTGGCTTTGACCTCAAGCGTAGTCCACACACACACACTACTTCTAGTAGCACTGGATTGAATTTTGTGTGTGGATTAGCTTTCCCTATTACCAGTGTCCCTCGCCATCAGACGAACCATCTCTATCTTGAAAGGCATATTTAATTTACGTCCACAAGTCAAGGACGAGAAGTCAACATTTTAGTCCAACTGTCCAGTGTAGGGGTTGAACACCTTAACTCGGCATCAGCGAACGGATGTGTAAGAACGTGCGTTCTTAACCATTCGGCCATGCTGACCTGAGACAGTTGTTTCGTCAAGGGGAGAGCATGTGATTAGGTGCACATATTTAAAACGAATCATCCATTATCTCCGGTTTAAAAAAGACGCAGGGAATCTGCAAGGAAAGCCGTGATGACCATCTTCTGACATCTCAGGGGCCCTGTATTGGTGCCTTTCCGAGAAAGGGATGAAACTGTGACTAGAGCTCGAGCATGTGTGTGTGTGTGTGTGTATGGGTTAGTGTGTGTGGGTTAGTGTATGTGTGAGTGGGTGGGAAATGTGTGTGGGTGGAGATGTGGGTGAGGGATGTCGGTATGTGGGTGAGTGCGAGATATCTGGGTTGGTGGGGGATGTGTGTGTGTGTGTTTGTGGGGGATGTGTGTGTGGATGGAGGGATATGTGATGTGTGGGTGAAGTGTGGTGGGTTGGGGGTGTGTCAGTGGGTGACTTATGTGCGTGTGGATTTGTGCGGGATGTGTGTGTGTGGGAGGGAGGATGCGTTACATACCATGATATTATGCATTGTTTATGCTTACAACATTCATTTGACAATGTTATTTTTTTTCCCTATGTGAATGTATCATGCACTGTTGTTGAACGAAAGATGAGTGATTGGAAGGGCAGCATGTAAGACGGGCCTACGTGCCGAATGTGTAACCCTTTTAAAATAAAGTTCAATTCAATTCAATTCAGTTCAATTCAATCCTCTTTATCTATATGTTTCTCTTTCTCGCTTTCTCTCTCTCTCTCTTTATCTCTCTCTCTCTCTCTCTCTCTCTCTCTCTCTCTCTCTCTCTCTCTCCTTGCGTGTGTATATTTTACTCTTTTCCTTTCTTTCTCTTTCTCTTCCCCTTTATTGGCACGCCTGTGTGTATGTATCTCTGTATTGATGTCCAAATATCTCCTAATCACAAACAATACATTATCCCAAATCCCCACGTTTAATCCCACACCCAGTCACATCCATCTGTATCTTCCCCAAGTTATCGATATATCTGGCCCAGCCATCTCCACCAACCCGAACCAACAACGGCACACATCGTTACCCATACCCCCATGCAATCAATATAATTGTTCGTTTTCCGTTTCATCTAAATCATTTTAAAACGGCTGCTTGAAACATAACATTTTATCATCACATGGCATTGACAATATCAGAAATACTATTGATTATCAACTTATGTTGGTATTTATACCTCGGTTTCCTGGTGCCATATTTTTACTACCCAAGAACTTCTTTATAATGTGATCTAGTTTATAACCGGTTCTGTGACGAAGGTGTTATGAATGCGTTCGAAACACAACTGCGGACAATTTGGAAGCAGACAGCCTTGCAACGATTTCCATACAAAGGTATGAGTGCCGGTCGTTCAGAAAGCAACGGCAAAATACTGAACTTAAACTTGTCTAGAAATCTCATACCGCCAAAGTTTGCTGAGGTTAAAGGCGTCGTCCTGTAAATGATATGCAACAAAATTAATATTTCATCAGTGGCGCATGGTGGATTAAGTGACTAATACGTTTTGCTGCCAGGGTTGCGTTCATGAGTTCGAATCCCTGAAGGGCGGGATCATAATGGTTTATGTGACTTGGGTTCTGAAGTCGTCTCAGCCAAAGATGGGTGGCAGGAAATGGATGGGTGTAAAGATGTTCGGCATGATATTATCCCTCGGCAGCCGATGGGTATACAACAGAGGCGGGGAACATGTTTTATCTGCGAAGAGTCATCTGAATATGTATAACAACATTCGCGGGCTATACACAATTATCATCTTAAAAATTATCCTGTTATAATTGCTCAAATATATAATTAACTCACTCCTAATGTAGTGGAAGAAACAGAGGTGTGGTTTCTAATACGAATGTTGCGAATTTATTAGACTGAAAGATTAAATGAAGACGAACGCCTGAAAGAGACTAATGAATCTAGAACATTATATACAACATTAGGAAAGAGACAGATAGCTTTCTTTGGTCATGTGATGAGAAGAGAGGCATTGGAGAACATCGTGACGACTGGAACGATCGAGGGGAAGAGAGGCAGAGGCCAACAAAAAGAAATGATGCTGGTTGGATTGAGACGGTGGCGTGGAGGTATATCAGCAGCAGAGTTGATCCAGTACACCGAAAAAAGAGAGATCTGTGGAGAGACATGAACTCTGGCATTGCACATGATGGTGAGGATGAATGTGATGGCTAGAACTGCTTCTCTTTGGTGAGGCGTGCGATGTTAGCTGGTAATGATTATGCTGGTACTCGCAACTGCTGTTATTAGATTTTGTGTCGTTCATTCTGGAGCGCAGGCGAGTCCTTGCGATGGAAAGCTCTGAAAAGAACTGCTCAAAGCAGTAAGTTGTTCTGAATACAGATGCATACTTCAATTCATGTCTCTTTAAAGTGGGAAATTCATTATTGCTTACGTAATGTTTATAGAACTCAAGCAGTGTGAGTTGTTATACCTAGCTTTCAGCTTGCTGGTTCCAAATTCAACTGTGTAGCAAAGATGTTCAATTCCATTATGTGTGCGCCTCTGAATCTGTCATTAAATGTCTCAATTATTTTCTCACATTCTTCGGCACATTCAAATTTCGATGAAGGTTCTTGTCTTTCCTCAGCGGGCCAGACCAAATGATTTCGCGAAAGACATGCGGCCCGCGGACTGAATGTTCAGTGCCCCTGACGGAGGCTAGCTAGATAAACCTTAAGGCATGTGAAATTCCCCCCGATACGGATTGAGTCTATGACCACAGGGCCGTCAGGCGAGAGTCTATCCACTACCAAACCGACTCTCTTCTAGAAAGTCCAGATATAATCAGACTGAAACTGGTATCGTTAGTTTAGGGACTCTTCACTGGCTGTTGAAGTTGGTGACGCATCTTGGGAATGTCCTGAATTCAGTGTTGGCTTGTCTTTACTTAACTCTGTTGTCCAGGATCATATCACGTTTTGCTTTGTCATGTCTTGTTTACTGCTACCCGCATGCATATATAACGCAGCTTTAACTTCTTGCATCCGATGACTCTTCTTCTTGAATATATTACTCCTTCTGATAGATCATGTCGTGTTGGCGATCATGTCTGTCCACAGCTTTCTCTCTCGTATACTGCCAAAAATTATAATACAGATGTTCCTCCATGCCATGTTGTCAAACTGTCCAGCATCTTATCTCTTGGTCTTCCCCTGCCTCCCCTCCCCTCCAGCTTCCCTGTTATAACGACACACTCAAACTTACTCATTCTAATGACATGCTGAAAGAATGTCGACTGCCTTCTTCTGATGTGGGTAACCAAATCCCTTTGTGAATCAACATTTTGTTTTCAAACTATACTCATTGCTCTTTCTATCTGTCCGCTGTGTTCTCATTGTCGTCTCTAAAACCACATCTCAGCAACTTCCACATAATTACCCCTACCCCGTTCAACCTCAAGGATAAGTTATATTAGGGTCCACCCCTGGCTCACATTAATAATCCTGGGACTGAATCAGCCGCACATAGTAGCTGCCCGCGGTTTTACCCTCATAAGCTTATTAATTTGAAGGTGATTATCGTCCATGTGTGGTAATGACTTGATAAGCTTCCGTACATGAAGATGAACTTATATAGCCCCTAAGAATTTTTTGCCTTGCCTCATTAACAAAGATAAACTAACTCCAGACATTATTCTTCAGTTTGTAAAATGTTGCCTGTGCTTGGAATATTCTGCTTTCAACTTCTTTGTTACGTCTTCTGCATGTTGTTATTAAAGAACTCAAATATCTAAATACATTGGCTTGTTTAAGGTTGTGTATAATATTCTCATTATATTAATTTTAACAAGCTTTTTTTTATTTTTGCCGTAATTTGTAGACAAAATGAACACTGAAATCTCTGGTCGCTAGCTTCCATTGCTTTTATTGAACCTCTGTTTGATGTCATAAAATGAATTCTCTTACGAACATTTGCTTTGATGTATCGGCGCATATCCTGGCATACATGGATAAGCTGAACACTAATCAATTGATTGACGGCGTCCTTGCCTGGCCCTGTACGCAACATGTCTTGCTATTTATAAATTGATAATTTAAGTACAGATTTAATTAACTGGTAGGCCGATGCTGAAGGGGAGGGTGTGGAGCATGTCTGCATTGTGGCCATGGTAACTGAATGACGTAGCACACACAATCAAAGACAAAACGTAAAATGACAGTCGCATTTCTTTCCCGCCTCGTTCTTTTGTGTTACTTCTATTTTCGTATTCTTTCTCAGTGTGGATGCATTGTTCTTGTGTGGTCTTTTGTTCGGATGTTTTCAGATGTTGCCTTTATCGTAAACGCTTTTGTTTATGTATAAATTGTATCTATACATTTTATACCAGTAAGACATGAAGGCAAACAAAAGAAAGGACAAGAGGGCAGATTACTGGACGTGATAGGCTGGGGAAGAACAAAAACAACATTTATGAAACAGACATCTGAATGCAGGCATAAATGAAATTAAACAGACATACAGCTGTGGGATGGAATTATTGCTTCATGGCGTCCTCAATAAGTGAAATAGTTGATAATGATGGTAGTGAGTACAAATGTCTGAAATACTTGATAATGACATTGTGTACACTTGTCTGAAATTCTTGATAATGATGGCGTTGTGTACACATATCTGAAATACTTGATAACGATGGCATTGAGTTCACATGTCTGAAATACTTGATAATGATGGCGTTGTTTACACATGTCTGAAATATTTAATAGCATTATGTACGCATATCTGAAATACGTGAGAATAATAGCATTATGTACACATACCTGAAATACTTGATAATGATGGTATTGTGTATACATATATGAAATACTTGATAATAACATTGTGTACGCATGTCAGAAATACATGATAATAATGTTCAAAACGCTTTTACACATGGCGTTATTTCCGTACCTTCTTTTCACACAGATGAATACAATAATTTTCAGTACGCTGTTTGTGTTTCATCAACATCAGCCTCGTGTGCCAAACCGAAAAGCGTGGATAGTCACAGTTCGCCATTTCACACGGTCATCAGAGTCTCGGTTAACAACTATACAGTGGAACCTCGCTTAACGAGCATAATTCGTTCCAGAACCTTACTCGTAAAGCGAAACACTCGTTAAGCGAAACAGTTTTTCCCATACAAATTAATGTAAAATACAATAATGCTTTCCATGCCGAAAAAATACTCAAAATATTTTGCATAACGTTTATTCAAAGAAAATTATATATACATTAGTAGTGTATTTCGGGCTAAAGCCGCCGGTTTTGAGGTGCACATTGCTTTTGCACCTCAAAGGGCGATAACTCCGGTTAATTTCCACCTCAAAGGGCGATAACTCTCCGGGTTTTTTAAAAAGTCAAGGGTGATAACTCGTTTTTAATAGGCATGGTCCGAGTAGGTGTGGTCTAGTGACGTTAGGTATGTGTACAACATAAAAATACAAAATAACAAACGACGCAAGTAAGGTATGTGTTTTTTTATTAAACCATGTATAGACAATACAATGCATATTAAATAAGTAATGGCATAGTCGAGATATTATCACTGTCAACCTTTCTTTTTATATACAGATAGGACAGAGATGCACGATGTTGCTTATATGTATATACAGAAGAGTCTTGGGTCTTGAACCCTATATTGGTCCCCCCCACTCGGTGTTTGAGTGTTGAGTACTTCTAAAAGGTGTCCTTGTTTAAATCCGTGTTATGGTTTTTGGTCAGACCTTTGGTACTGATTTTATCATAATCTCCGACACAAATATACGTCTTACTACATAACGAGACCATCCCCTCCCCTTCATATTCTAGTTTGAAAAGCCCGGGGGTTCTCTTTTCATACGCTTTGATACCCACACAGTCCTGACAGGTAGTACTAGGGGTAATTCTATGAACAGGGCAGGTTTCAGACGGGAACCACTGATTATAGACTCTGTCATATTCTTCTCGTAGGTGTGGTCTAACTACTTCAGAGAGTGAGTCGGCACTAAGGGCCAAATATAGAGAGTCAGTATCCATTTCACAAAGCTGAAAGTCGTCTTTAGTTTCGTTACGTGGTCAATATTTTCCCCATTTGGCTAACAAATTTTCCTACTTTTCATAAGTGTGGACAAGATATATCGTTACGTGGTCAATATTTTTTTCTATTTGGCTAACAACTTTTATTATTTTGCCAAGATATTTTCCATTTGGTTAACATATGTTCCTACTTTTTATAAGTTTGGGTGATATATTTCTCTGTTTGGTCGATATCTTTTCATACTTGCTTAACAAAGTTTCGTACTTTTCCTAAGTTTGTTGGCGGATATTTCGTTACTTGGACAATATTTTTCCCAGTTGGCTAACAAATTTTCCTATTTGGCCAAGATATTTTTCCATTTGGTTAACATATGTTCTTACTTTTTATAAGTTTAGGTGATATATTTCTCTGTTTGGTCGATACCTTTTCATACTTGCTTAACAAAGTTTCGTACTTTTCCTAAGTCACCATGTCACTATACCTAATTTCACAGACAATTTAAGTAGTCACTTGGCCATTTACCACTACTTGAACACTACTTGACCACTGCTTGACCACTTCGTCGACCCTTTTGACCAATACAAAAATCAGTGCTCGAGGCGCTCGTGTCAGGGAAATTGCCGATATTAAGGACATTACTTTCTGAACTTAGCAGTCGGCATAACGTCTTGATCATGTCATCGATCACTTTAACCATCATCATGTCACTACACATACCATACCCTACAATTTAAGTGATCATTCGACCACTTGATCACTACTTCACCAGTACTTGACCACTATTTGACCATGTCCTTACTTATTTTACCATCACCGTTTCACTACACGTACCATACCCTATAATTTAAGTGGTCATTCGGCTACTTGACCACTACTTGACCACTATTTGAACACCACTTGACCAACTCTTGATCATCACCATGTCACTATACCTACTTTCGACGACAATTTAAGTAGTCACTCGACCATTTACCACTACTTGGCCACTACTTGAGCACGTCATCGATCACTTTAACCAACACAGGTTCACTACACGTACTTTCCCTTACAATTTAAGTGGTCACTCGACCATTTGACCAGTACTTGCCCGCTACTTGATCACTACTTGACAACGTCACTACTTAATTTATCCATCTCTGTTTCACTACACGTACCATACCCTACAATTTTCTCACTTGAGCGGTTGACCACTGGTTGAGCACTACTTGACCCCTGCTTGACCACGTTGACCATTTTACCATCACCGTTTCAATATACGTACTTTTCTCTACCTTTTAAGTGTTCATTCGACCACTTGACCACTGGTTGACCGCTACTTGACCACGTCATGGATCACTTTAACCACTACCATAATCTTAGGGACATCGTCCTCTACAATTTAAGTGGTTACTCGACCACTTGACCACTACTTGATCATTGCTTGCCCACTACTTGACCACTAATTTACCACCCTTTAATCATCACCATATCATTATAACCACTTTTCTCTAAAATGTCCTCACTTGACCACTACTTGACCACTACTTGACCACTGCTTGACCACTAATTTACCATACTTTAATCATCACCATATCATTACAATCACTGTTCCCTAAAATGTCCCTAAAATTTTCGTCACTTGACCACTACTTGACCACTAATTTACCACCCTTTAAGCATCATCATATCATTACAATCACTTTCCCCTAAAATTGTCCTTACTTGACCACCACTTGACCACTGCTTGACCACTAATACCTGGTACCCACCCCTTACCGCCGAATGATACTACACTATATCCATTACAATCAGCGATCTTTAGCTTTCAAGGTTTCATTTGTAACACGTGTTATGTTAGTGAATAAGTCACTACGACCCTCTACATAGCACTACTAGCCGCTACCCACCCCTTAATAAATTTAAGTAAGCTATACCCGCTAAAATCATTAAAATCGGCCATCTTTACTTTTTAAAGTTTTCATTTATAACCCTATGATAATACTGTAATACCACTACAACCCTCTAACTAGCACTAATAACCTCTACCCACCCCTCACCAACGAATTTCACTAAGCTATACCCACAGCAACCAATATTACCGGCCATCTTTACATTGTAATGTTTTCATTTGTAACCGTATGATGATAATGTATAGGCCATTACTTCCCTCAATAGATCACTAATAACTGGTATCCACCGCTTATCACCGGGTTTCACTAAGCCATACCCACCGCAATCGAGTTTCACTAAGCCATACCCATTACAACCAATAATACCGGCCATCATTACATTTTAAGGTTTTCATCAATTACTCATGTCTGATCTGTTTGTTCGTCGCCTTCCACTAGTCAACGTATGCGCTAGAGATCATTTGCCTAGACACATTGATAGAACACAGCCAGCTGCTTTGATCTTCAATGCTGACACCAGTGCTTACTCTGGTTCACATTGGATCGCCCTATATTTTAATGGTCTAGGTCAGTTTGAATATTTCGATTCGTTTGGCTTGCCACCATTACACGCCGACATTATCCCTTTTATACAACGAAACTCGGACAGATCACCCGTGTACAACACCCGTATGCTACAAGACATTAATAACACTACTTGTGGTCTGTATGCGTTGTATTTCTTATTAATGAAATGTCGTGGTTCGAGCATGTCACGTATCCTGCAACGCTTTGGACACAGACAACAGTGAACGATCGTCTCGTGTTTCGATTGGTTAATCCGTGGTTAAAAAAGACAAGTCCAGAACTGTTTAAAACTAGATAAATTCGTCGTTATAAAATGAGACGACCACTCGTCTTTTTGTTTCTACAACGATCAAGATGTCTACACCCAAGTGGTTATTCATGTCACGACCTGATGATATGCCCAGACAACTAGACAACAGTTTGAAAGCGGTGACAGTTTCTCAAGACACAGGAACAATGACACTCCATCTATATCAATCTACCGACAGTCAAGACAAGCCTCTGAAAGACCAGACATCTTTCTACAATAATCAAGTCCCTCTGCTCCCTTTGGATCGTAAACGAAGCCATTTTTAAATGTTGTATACCAATAAAAGCCATTTGAAAATGTTATTATTTGTTTCTCTATTTTATTATGTTTTTGTTTATGTATTTGTTATAGGTGTTTGTACTTGAGTGGTTGTTTATTTGTTTATGGGTGTGTGTGTGTGTGTGTGTGTGTGTGTGTGTGTGTGTGTGTGTACTTGTGATGACAGTAGTAATCGTTGGCGATTGTATATCTGTCTATTTGATTCTATGTATGGCTGCACTCGTGTCTGTTTCGTTGTGTGCGCGGTTGTATTTTAGATTCGTTATACTTGTGTGTCTGAATCTAAAATGGCCCTGATTATAGGGTTGATGTCTGGTGTATACTTGTATGGTTGTCGTTTTTATTATGTTTTTGTTCGATTGTATAGTTTTTTCTTCTCTCTCTCTCTCTCTCTCTCTTTCTCTCTCTCTCTCTCTCTCTCTCTCTCTCTCTCTCTCTCTCTCTCTCTCTCTCTCTCTCTAAAGTCACTTGAAACAAACTTGTATGGTTGTTGTTTTTTATTGTTTTTGTTCGAATGTATAGTTTTTTCTTCTCTCTCTCTCTCTCTCTCTCTCTCTCTCTCTCTCTCTCTCTCTCTCTCTCTCTCTCTCTCTCTCTATCTCTCTCTTTCTCTCTCTCTCTCTCTCGAAAAAGAAGGGAAAAACAAAAGTCACTTGAACCAACCTATAAAACCACGCTGTAAACATTGATAGCAGGGGGTTTATTAGTACCATCGCGTGTTTTTACCACAGACGCCTCACATTCATACCACCGCGTGTTTTTCTCATTAAGAAATTCCTGGTCCCAGGCAATCGTACTCTCTCTCTCTCTCTGTATGAGTTTCTGTTTTTCTCATTAAAAGTTGGTATGAACCTTGCTTTGGCATGTTTAGTGACTCGTTGGTTTGTGTGAGTTTGTGTGTGGGAGGTTGTGTGTCTGTCTGTCTGTCAGTCTGTATGATTCTGTTTATGGCTGCACTCGTGTCTGTTTCATTGTGTGCTCGGGTGTATTTTAGATTCGTTATACTTGTGTGTCTGACTCTAAAATGCCCCTGATTGTATGATTGATGTCTGTATGTGTACTTGTATGGTTGTCGTTGTGTTTGTGTTTATGTATTTGTTATAGACAAGGAGACTCGTGTAGACGCTGATATATCGCCTAGAGGAACAGTTCAAGCACCTGGAACCGTATTGACACCGGGTGATCTGCGGGCCCGATCGACATCATCATTTACACCCCTTATCACCATATCCTTCTTTATAAGCTTTTCGGTGAAGAACCCACCCTTGCAGTTACTACCACCTATAACACCACCCCGGCGGCCTCTTTTATCCCTACGACCCTGATTGTTTCATTATTGAACCCTTTCCCCCACTAGTAATAATTACCATCGATTAATTCATAGGTGATTTTACTATTCGTTTCCATTCACCTTCTATTATTAATAACCACAGGCACGACAGACCTCTACAGGACCACTCATCTATCTATAATAACCAGCTGATCCCTTTTAGGGGTCGTACTCCTTTTTTAATGTATGGGTCGTAAACCTTTTTTTAAGACTAGTTTGCTGTTGTATACCAATAAAAACACTTGAATATATTACTTTTTTGTTTTTACTTTTGTCTCTGTGTTTTACTGTGTCAGACTCCTACAACCCTCTTTTTGTTCAGTAACCAACTACACCTCCTTGTTCAGTAACCACCTCTTACTTCATCGAGTATAACCACGACCCATCACACCCTTGTTTATCACTACACATACACATTATGTCTACGCCACCACCTTATACCCCTCCCCTTCACACCCTTTCCAGAACCAACTAAACATTTACCTTAATTACTTTTACACCCACCAGGCAGGCGAAGTAAAACCGTTCCCACACACCGCAAAAAACCCGTTCCCACCAAAAATTTCCCCCGCCCAACTCAAAAAACTTCAAAATATTTCCTTCATAAATCATGCCTCCAGATTCTCGAGCCGAGTCGACAATTTTACCCATATTTCCTTCATAAACCCTTTCAGCCTGAACAGCTAGGCTGAAAGTGGGGTCTGGAATCCATCCTATACTACTTACATTGTTAAGGAGCGTGATTCATCTTCCTCTTCTATCGCGGAATGAACGAACCTGGAATGAGAATTCGATTTGTAGAAAAACAAAATTGAAATAATTAATTTACAATTTATAATACATACCTAATTCTTTTTTACTAGAAAGCTGTATAGAGAAATTCGTTTTTGAGGACGCTTCAGAATTTGGTGGAAAGGAGACGCAGCATTATCATTAAATAAATTAGTAGCTCTCATAGTCACTGCCTTATGGTTCTGAATGTACGATGCAACAGTTCCCATGATTTCAGCATTTCTCTATATAGAGCCCCCCCCCCCCCCCCCCGCCCCGCTCTATCAGACCCCCCCTTGTCTTCCGACCCTCGCTGTTGCAGGCGTAAAATTCGGGACTTCCCCTCCCCGCGTCACTCGTTATGCGAAACGTCGCTCGTTCAGCGAGTCATTTTTTTTTACAATTTATTTTGCTAGTTATGCGAATTACTCGTTATGCGAGGTGCTCGTTAAGCGAGGTTCCATTGTATCTGTTTTTCATCAAATGTTTTTGTTTACTGCTTTCGATGCTGCACTGAGCTTGCAGAATGACGAAAACAATAAATATTAACTAAATTACAAATACCACAATGTAATTTACAGGTAGGCCTAAATGGGAATATTCTTACGTTACAACTAAGAATAGCCATAACATCTGATTGGGGGGGGGGGGGGGGGGGGGGGTGCCTTGAAGCTTGAAGAGATTAGAACAAGAATAAGAATCGCCATGGGGAAGGTAGCCATTTTCAAGATGGAATAAATACTGATCTATAAAATGATGTCAATTGCATGGGGAAAAAGAGTGTTGAAGTGCTACAAAGACATGTACTTTTGTACAGATTTGAAATGTGGACAGTTAGATACGTTATAATAGTATAACTACAAAGTCTTTTGTATGGAAACTCGTAGAGCAAAAGAAATCGAGGAAGACCCCCCCCCCCCCCCCCAAAAAAAAAAAATATATATATATATATATATATATATATACGGAGAAGAGAATTAGATACATTGGTGAATGATTTTTGGCGGACAAAGAGGGAGTTGCAGGAGACAGCAAAAGACGCGTTCCATGAGTTGACTATAGTGGTGGGGGAGGAAGAGATTGCTTCTGGGTCTTTTGGCTAAAATTAAAGTGTAGATCTGGCCTTTCCCACCAACAGAGGCGGTCATCCAAAAGACACACACGTCTATGGAACCTCATGGGGATGCTCTGGTCCTGGGGATTATTGAGAGCTAATAAAAATATGTTTAAAACATACTGCTTAAAGAAATCGTTTAAAAGTCGACTTCATTGCACCGGGTCTTTATCCCATATGGCTCAGTCTCTTTCCGCAGCTCGGAAAGCGTCGCACAAATCACGAACTCAGTAGCTCTAGCGACGACTCTCAGGAGTCTCCGAAAAAATTCACTCGTGAACCCAAGTACGCGGCCCGGAATCGAACCCACAACCTTCGGAGCCCGAGACAGACGGCTTGACCACTTCGCCACGGAGACTCCAAAACAAACTACGCACTAGAGATTTAATCGGTACCAGAGACTATTGAATTCCCGGAAATTTCTATTCCTCTCAGAACTGTTCAAAGTTGAGAAAATCTGAATACAATGAAAACAAATAAACAACAATATTTAAAGAATTTACATCTTTTGTTTGATGTGCAATGCGGAGTAAGACACGTGGCATTACTCACCCATGCATATTCTATATGTATGCAGAAAATGTAATGAGAAATGTCAACAATAATGAGCCCCGCCATAATACTGATCCGTTGCAGAACTCATATATGCAGATGACACTGTGCTCATCTCAAATAGTTCAAAGAGATCGGAAGAGTTGATCCTGCCTGTGAAATGAAAGCCTTTCTCTGAACTCAATGACAAAATGTAATGACAGTCTGGCACCTTGCCGTCTTGATAGACGATAGTTTGTAAAATGGAGTTATACCTCTCCATAACACAAAGCCTGGGCTGAGTTTAGAGACCATTTGTTGCCCATGCAGCATAACCTCTCTCTCGGCCAGCCTAGTGTACTCCAAAAGAAAGGTAACACCAATACGTCTGGAACAAGACCAGTTGCAGAAGATGCGGGATCAGCAAAGCAATTCTCTAACTGTCCGCCTGTCGGAGCTTCCATCCTAAACAGTTGCCGACCAAAGCTTGGGTCTGGTCTGTCATGCCATGGCATTTAGTCTTTGGGTATCATTTCCCCGCACTAGGGTAAGGCTTGTACCCTCCCAATTGCGCTCCCCCGTCCGAAGCCAACAAAATATAATACTCAATGACAAAATTACAAAAATAAATAAATAATAAAATGCCTTGAAGCAGTATCTTGCCATGGGTCTCTGATGTGATAACGACATTACATGTTGTATTCCCCCATGCACGGAGGAAAAGAGGACCAGTCTTTCTGTCAGTTCCGCGGACGACGAGCCCAGGGGTCCAACAGAACAAAATTGCAAGCCAACCACAAACGACAATTAACAATGAGGAAATTGAAAATGTTACAAACTTTAAATATCTCGGCTCCACAACCAACACCACCAGAAACTGTTCAGAAAAAAATATCTCGGCTTCACAACCAACACCACCAGAAACTGTTCAGACAAAGTCGCATTTGCCATCACATTGCAGACATTAACTGATTCAGTGCCAAACAAGTCGATTTGAGGTATAACATGGTGTATAATCAAATAAGCAAGTATTATAATGTAACTTTCCGTTTACTGAGCATTAATTTTGCAGTAGATACAGCGAAACGAAACAAATAACACGATGACCTTAGTATGGCGATATACCGTTCTTCTTTCCAAATTGGAAGGTCACATTTGGCGATATATTATCCTTCGGTCCCAAATCGATTAAACAGTATTAAAAACCCATAACACAAAACCAGAAAAGAAATTAAGTACATGTATTGAGATTTAAGACTGGAGATCGTGAGGGAAGGCTACCCACTATCGCCCATTATTTTTGGCATGGTACGTGATGATGGTTGCCATAAAGTAAACTTGGTGTCTGGTTGATGATTCTTACTATCAGGTTGAGTGCTGATAGAGACTGTTTGAGAGCTGCATGGTTAGATAGATACTGCTACTGTTGGCTCTTGACTGTTACAGCAATCTCGTGGCATTCTTTACTTTTATGATTGCTGGCAGGGAACGCCTACTAGTTTACACACGGCCTGGTTGTACAACACATAGGTTTCAGAGGCCGTGTGCGCTAAGATAACTGGACGACAATCTCATTCGTGACGACTGTGTTATTTCAGTGGCGCTTCGTAGATCTCTCTAGAACTGCTTACTCTTGATGTTGTCAACATCTCTCCTGCCACTTCTGATGGTCATTGCGCCTTTACAGTCTATACGCGTTAACAACTTAGACTGACTCAACATAGCTTGCTGAACAGGACACCGGTGTAGTTTTTTCACAGTGTATTTTACTCACATGATACATTAGACGCTGTCGAGAAGATTATCTTTTGTTCCATCACGAATTCACAAATGTACAAACAATATCTAAACATCACAATTCTACAAGGGCGGCATAATTTGTAGCCGTTACTCTGTTGACGAGGACTAGGTCCAACACCGAACAAAGCCCAAGTCTGACTGATTCTAAAGTGACGTTTTGTTCTCGCCTGAAACGTCCGGCCTACGTTTCACGTGTTTGTAAACAATGTCGTGATAGGTCACATGGCACTGTGTCCTTCTGTCGACCGCGATTAATACGTCTCATGCTATGTCCCCAAACCGTATCAACAGAACTATGGCAATGGTGATGATGATGATAATGATGTTCATGATGATGTTGATGAAGGTAATGATGTTGATGATGGTGATGATGGAATAGTCTCGCCGTATTACTTTCTTTCCTGATTCCTTGCATGTGTCTTGTGACACACTTTTTCTATAGATCATTAAATGGTGATGATGAGTTACTTATATTACTTTATTCCCTGGCTTCTTATATTTGGGAAATTTCAGCATTTGTATGTGGATCGTTGCATGATGATAATAATGATGATGATACTAATGATAGTTTCCCTGCATTGTTCCTCTGCTACTTTATATTTATTCATAGACACTGTTAGTTAGGTAGTTCGTTAGTTAGTTAGTTAGTTAGTTAGTTAGTTAGTTAGTTAGTTAGTTAGTTAGTTAGTTAGTTAGTTAGTTAGTTAGTTAGTTAGTTAGTTAGTCGACAGATCATCATCATTGCACATCAAACCATTCAGTCTATAAGTGTTCGGATCCCCTCCTCAGAACATCGCGCAGCGTGTAGCGGCTCACGACACTAGTTCTGCGTTTATCCATAGATCATTTGTGATGGTTAGGGTGGAAATTAAAGATGATGACGTCAACAATGATGATGATAATGATGGTTTCCTTCTATCACTTTATTCTCTGTCCCCGCGAATTTCTCCAATGGCAATGTTTATCCCCAGATAATGTTATTTCAAATGTGCTGTTTCTATTTCCCCAGTAATCTAAACGTATTTCCCCCTATCTGTTGCTCTTCTAACACTTTACTTCATTTCCTTGTTGTCCAAGCCGGTAATACGATAAGACCCTGACAGAATTTGGCAAGAAGCCACCAAGAAGAATACACGCGGGAACAATCGCGCAGGATGTTCGCGGTTTCGCCGAGAATAAACATCCTGTCATCAGGCCACCGGAAGTGTCCAAATAGAAACAGACATGGGGTGATTCAATTTGGATAGACCTCGAGTTGCGTGTTTTTGCGGGTTTTATTTTCGTTTGTGAGAGTGATAGATGCATACGCGAAACGCGATCTGTGTGTGTGTGTTTGTTTGTTTGTTTGTTTGTATTTTTCGCTCGCTCGCTTTGAACTCAAGCGTAGTCCGTACATGCGCTACTACTTCCAGTGCACTAGGATAATTTTTGCGTGTGAATTAACTGTCCCTATTACTAGTGTCTCTCGCCATCAGGCGAACCCGCTGCGACTTTTGAGGTGCTTGTATTTACGTCCCCAAATTCAACATTTTAGTCCAACTGATCGGTGTAGGGCTTGAACTCACTACCTCGGCATCAACACACCGGAAGTTTTAGAACGAGTGTTCTTATCCATTCGTCCATGCTGACCTCGCGATATGTGTTGATTTAGTACATTGCTATTGGACAAAGTTTTCTGTATGGCAATGTGTAAGAACATAGAGATTCTTAACTTCGAGGAAGGCCGAGAAAAGTGGACAGCTTCAACAACAGGGCAACAAAACATAATGGGTATCATAAATTCTCCGTGGCGATGGCGTTACGGCCGTGATTCGTAATGCCGCTTACCCGCGTTCAAAAAATAGCAGTGACTAATTTGGCAGTAGACTGTGTTGCGCTGGTTTTAACGTGTTGGTATGGGAGCCGGTCGTTCAGAAAGCAATGGAAAACTGCTGAACCTAAAACTTGCCAAGACATCAACAACGGCAGGAAAATGCTGGTGTTGACTGCAATGTCCTGTAAAGGATATGCAACTATAACCAAAACATAAACTCCATGAACATAGAAGACGACAGTGAGAAGCAGACAGTCATGAATTTTAATTTCCAGTCCAGGTACTTGAAGAAGAAGGGTATACAATTGTCTTTTAAGATTTACTGAAGCGGTTAATATACGTATTGACAACCCATTGTTGTCTAAACGAGAAGACATACTAGTTAGTTTAAAATTCATTGTTAACACAGTTTAAAAGGCAAAAGGGTGGAATTCATTGAACCGGTTTTATCCCATATGGATCGGTTTCTATCCGTAGTGCGACCTGCTGAAAGCGGGGCGCAAAGCACGAACTTCGTGGCTCCAGCGACGACCTCCAGGAGACTCAGAGATTTACACTCGTGAACTGAATGGCGCAGTTCGGAATCGAACACACGAATTTCGAAGCGTGAGACAGGCAGCGTAACTACATCGTTGTTGTTGTTTGTCCATCAAAGAATGATGATGACCATTCACTTCATCCAGTGGGGTTGAAAGTATGCAGCAGTGAGTTATAATATGGATGATAAGGCCTATTTTGGCTCGAAATTTTCTTTGACAATGTGGGCAACGAATGCTTGACGTTCCAGGAGGAGGATCTCCTGCAGTGGTTTTTATTCATTCATCCATCCTTCATGTGCCATGCCGAGAAGCGTGGGTGGTCATGTTCTGCCATCTCACTCGATCATCAGAGTCGTGGATCAGCTCCGTCTTCCTTTCTCGACTATGCCACGTGGCCAAGCCATCCTCATTGCTCATTACTCATTGCTTCTCTTCATGTTATGTTCAGTGACGGAGATAATTTAAATTACCGTGGGAATATGTGAACTATATATTTCAACGTGACGTATTCATTGCTTCGCTTCATTTTATGTTTAGTGACTGCTACAGTACGTCTCTGACGAAATTCAAGGAAATATGCAAGCCAATAATTGTGCAACCTACTGATTGTGTCTACATTATTCAAAGTACATTTTTTCATCTGAAATCAAACTAAACCTCTAACATAGAAAGTAAGAAGAAGAGGATGTGTGATCTCTTAGTATCTTGATCCAAGAGCACTAAAAGACCTTTGTGAACCCATTTATTCGTGGAGATTAACTCCCAGTAAAAGCTCTGACCTTTCAGTGTCGAAGGCCATTAAGTCTGTCATTTTAATGTTCAAATTGCAAGTTATATAACGGCGCCGTTTGAGAATAAAGCGCCTTTCCACGTCACTTAACAGGGCGTTACCCCATATTTTATACATCAAACGGCAATCGATGTGTGATGTTTTCGATATCACGTTCGCCTTTACTTCTTTGAACATGTCATGTTACTCGTTTCATGCTTGGGCGAACTGATAGTCGACAGTTTATCACACGCATAATGGGGCACGACGGGACGGTAGTGATGTGTGCTGGTCAATGAACTCTCTCTGTCACGACGGGGCGGTAGTGATGTGTGGTGGTCGCTGAACTATCCCTGTCATCATGGGGCGGTAGTGATGTGTGGTGGTCGCTGAACTATCCCTGTAATCATGGGGCGGTAGTGATGTGTGCTGGTCTATGAACTCTCTCTGTCACGACGAGGCGGTAGTGATGTGTGCTGGCCACTGAATTATCCCTTTCAAGATGGGACGGTAATGATGTGTGCTGGTCACTGAACTATCCCTTTCAAGATGGGGCGGTAGTGATGTGTACTGGTCACTGAACTATCCCTGTCACCATTGGGCGGTAGTGGTGTGTGCTGCCCACTGATCTATCCCTGTAATCATGGGGCGGTAGTGATGTGTGCTGGTCACTGAAATATCCCTGTAATCATGGTGCGGTAGTGATGTGTGCTGGTCACTGAACTATCCCTGTCACGATGGGGCGGTAGTGATGTGTACTGGCCACTGAACTATCACTATCATCATGGGGTGGTAGTGATGTGTGCTGACCACTGAACTATCCCTGTCAAGATGGGGCGGTAGTGATGTGTGCTGGTCACTGAGCTATTCCTGCCACGACTTGGCGCTAGTGATGCCACTAATCTACCTTCGTCGTTAGTCGCGGTTCCAACTTCACGACAAAGGGTCACTTCCATTATTCTCCTTCCCTGTGCCAGTGAATATCACAAAAAATGCTCCTCACTTTCCCATGTGAAAAGTGGAACACACGGCAGTACCGAAAAATCAACAGCATGCATAGGCAAGTACATACATAAGACCGCTGCCAGAATGCCAACACAACATTCCGACACGAAAATTACAATTCATCGTTGATGGAGGCGACAGTCATTAGAAAAGCAGCACCTTCACACACATTAATGCATAATGCAAAACTGGCTAGTTCAGCAACCGGCCGATGCCATTTTATGAACATGCAGTTCACAATACAAACAATCGCGGAGAAATGTAAAAGCACTCCACACGAAATCCACAACTCACAGTGTCACTCCAAGCACCCAACTCAGTTGCTGGGCGACGAACCATGCTAATCTAACTTGGCTCCCCGAATGAGAATAACATAATTACATAAACAAATAGGTACGGTTACGTGAACCTGCTGTGGGTGGTTGAGGTGTTAGAACCATTACATTCTTGTAATCCTGAGTGCACAGAAGAATTGGTGACCAAACTTGCGCTCCTTAACAAACGACGAGAGCATGTATCGAACTCTGCCCGATCATGCACATAACATTGACGAACTAAGAGTTCTGCCAACGCGCCCGCTCAGAATGTATAAAATTTGGTGGAACTGCGGTAAAGCTGTGAAAGTTTAAACAATATATAATGACACAAAGTAGTGCAGCTTTACATAACAGAGTTACGACACATACAGAACGTTGCGGCGGTTAGCCTTCATCAGCAAACAAACACATTCACAAACACAACATACAGTCAAGGAGAACTCCTGTGACTCCATTAGAAGGTGATGACAGGACGAGAGGAACAAATGCATGGGAAAATGGAAGCAATGAAGAGGAAACGAGAATTGACAAAATGTTAATTGAAAAGAATGTTAGTCGAAGAAAATGTTTAATAGAAAAACTGTTTATAGAGAAAAAAACTGTATACTCACCTCACGTACGGACCTGTGAATGTTTACGGAAATCTCAGGTGTATTTTTATAATGGTGCTGGATGTTACGGTACAGTGAGCACATAGAAAGAAGGGGGCGGGGTAGGAGGCGTGTAAAATTGACCACGACCCCATTGTGTTATTGGTCTGGGTGGACTGGTGTGTAGGAACACGTGTACTTACATAGACACACTTCAACTGACAAAATGCTAGTGTATGTGGACATGCAAGAAGAGAGAGAGGGAGAGAGAGAGAGAGAGAGAGAGAGAGAGAGAGAGAGAGAGAGCGAGAGAGAGAGAGACAGACAGAGAGAGACAGAGAGAGACAGAGAGAGGAAAAGTGCCTGCGACCTACCACATGGGGTATATTGTAACCTACGAAATAGTCAGTATGGTTGCTAGTCATACAACGCGCTTCAGGAGCCCCTCGCCCAGTCCTAGAGTTGTTGGGGTTGTGTAAGATCCAACCACTGGCAATGCACGTGAAGAAGGTATGCACAGAGAAGCCAGATGTAAGAGGAGAGAGAGAGGGAGAGAGAGAGTGAGAGAGAGCGCGCGAAAGGGGGGAGAGAGAGGGAGAGAGAGGGAGAAGAGAGAGGGGGAGAGGGAGGGAGAGAGAGAGAGGGAGAGAGAGAGGGAGAGGGAGAGAGATAGAGAGAAAGGGAGAGAGAGAGGGGGAGAGGAAGAGAGAGAGGGAGAGAGAGGGAGGGAGAGAGGGGAGAGAGAGGGAGAGAGAGGGAGAGAGAGAGTGAGGGAGGGTGAGAGCGAGAGAGGGGGAGGGCAAGAGAGAGATCAAGGGAGGGACAGAAAGCGCGAGAGGGAGTGAGAGAGGGAGAGAGAGAGCGAGAGAGAGAGGGAGTGAGAGAGGAGGAGAGAGAGCGAGAGAGGGGAGAGCGAGAGAGAGAGGTAGAGAGCGAGAGGGTGAAAGAGAGAGAGGGAGAGAGAGAGAGAAAGAGAGAGAGAAAGAGAGAGAGAGAGAGGAAAAGTGCCTGTGATATACCACATGAGGCGTGTGGGGCGCGTCGGTCTACGTGTACGACGTTTCCCTCGTACTGTACCCTATGAAATAGTCAGTATGGTTGATATTTGCACAGTACATTTCAGGAGCCTCTCGCCCAGTGTTTGAGTTGTTAGGGCTGTGTGAGATATAACCACTGGTAATACAAGTGAAGTGGGTGGGCACAGAGAAGCAAGATGTAAGGAGAGAGAGAGAGAGAGAGAGAAAGAGAGGGAGAGAGAGAGAGAGAGAGAGAGAGAGGAGAAGTGCCTGTGATATACCACATGAGGCATGTGGGGCGTCAGTCTACACGTACGACGTTTCCCTCGTACTGTCCCCTATGAAATAGTCAGTATGGTTGATTGTTACAAAGCACACTTCAGGAGCCACTCGTCCAGTGTACGAGTTGATGGGGCTGTGTGAGATCCAACCACTGGTAATACAAGTGAAGTAGGTAGGCACAGAGAAGCAAGATGTAAGGAGAGAGAGAGAGAGAGAGAAGAGAGAGAGAGAGAGAGAGAGGAAAACTGCATGCGATATACCGCATGAGGAATGCGGAGTGGGTAGGTCTAAAAATGCGAGGCTTCACTCTTACTGTTCTCTATGGAATAGAGGCAGTAAGGTTAATTGCTATACCACGAATTTGAGGATCAAATCTTCCAGTGGTTGTGTTAAAATCAGACCACCGGCAATATAGTTGGAATATGTGGGTACAGAGAAGCCTGATGGAGAGAGAGAGAGAGAGAGAGAGAGAGAGAGAGAGAGAGAGAGAGAGGGGGAAAAGTGGAAGGAGGAAAAGGAGGAAAAGTGGCTACGACACGCCCCTGATGTATGCGGGGTCGGTCGGTCTACAAATACGAGGCTTCACTCATACTGTTCCCTATGAATTCGGGGCAGTAAGGTTGATTGTTATACAACGTATTTGAGGGTCAAATCACTCAGTGGTTGTGTTAAAATCAGACCACCGGCAATATAGTTGGGACATGTAGGCACAGAGAAGCAAGACGGACGAGAGAGAGAGAGAGAGAGAGAGAGAGAGAGAGAGAGAGAGAGAGAGAGAGGGAGAGAGAGAGAGAAATTGGGAAAGTGCCTGCGACACGCCCCTGATGTATACGGGGTCGGTCAGTCTACAAATACGAGGCTTCCCTCATACTGTCCCCTATGGAATAGAGGCAGTAAGGTTGATTGTTATACAACGTATTTGAGGATCAAATCACCCAGTGGTTGTGTTGAAATCAGACCACCGGCAATATGGTTGGAATATGTAGGCACGGAGAAGTGAGATGGAAGAGAGAGAGAGAGAGAGAGAGAGAGAGAGAGAGAGAGAGAGAGAGGAAAAGAGATAGAGATTGGAGAAGTGCCTACGGCACGCCACCGGATGTGTATGGGGTCGATCGGTCTACATATACGAGGCTTCACTCATACTGTACCCTATGAAATAGAGCCAGCAAGGTTGATTTTTATACAACGTATATGAGGATCAACCCCCCCCCCACCCCCCGTGTTTGTGTAACATCAGACCACCAGCAATATAGTTGGAATAGGTAGACACCGAGAAGCAAGATGGAAGAGAGAGAGAGAGAGAGAGAGAGAGAGAGAGAGAGAGAAAGAGAGAGAGAGAGAGTTTGGAAAAGAGCCTACGACCCACCACACATGGCATAGGTAGGCACAGAGAAGCACTATTGTTGAGAGAGAATGAGCGAGAGAGAGAGATTAAGAGAGATCGAGAGAGAGATCGAGAGAGAGAGAGAGATCGGAAGAGAGCCTACGACACGTCACACATGACTATATGTAGGCACAGAGAAGCACGATTGTTGAGAGAGAATGAGAGAGAGAGAGGGATTGAGAGAGACAGAGATTGCAAAAGAGCTTACGACACGCCACACACGGCATAGGTAGGCGCAGAGAAGCACGATCGTTGAAATTGAATGAGAGAGATTGCGAGAGAGAAAGAGAGAGAGAGGGGGGGCAGAGAGAGATTGGAAAAGAGCCTATGACACGCCACATATGGCATAGGTAGACACAGAGAAGCACGATTGTTGAGAGAGAGAGAGAGAGAGAGAGAGAGAGAGAGATTGAGACCGAGAAAGAGAGAAAGAGAGAGTGAAGATTGGAACAGGGCCTACGACCCGTCACCCATGGCATAGGTAGGCACAGAGAAGCACGATTGTTGAGGGAGAATGAGAGAGAGAGATTGAGAGAGAGACACAGAGAGAGATAGAAAAGAGCCTACGACACGTCACGCATGGCATAGGGGCGATACGCCACACCAGAATGTGTATGGTGGACTTCATCTCTGTAAGGAACTTGACGTGCTGTGCACACTAAACAGATTCCATTCAGAACTAAAATCAAGAGTAATTACTACCGGCATCTTGTCTTGACAGATGATAACCTGTTACATTGTGCTTCAAAAAAGGCATAACTACAACCAATGGCAGGGACAGGTGATAGAATTATACCTCTCCATAGCACAAAGCCCGGGCTGAATTATGGAGACCATGTGTTGTCCATGCAACATGACCCCTATCGGCCTGACTAGTTCACTCCAGAGGAAAGGTAACACCGTTACATCAGGAAGAAAACAAGCTACAGAAGCTGCCAGATCAGCAAAGCAATGATCTAACTGTCCGCCTACGATCCTAGACCAGTTGCCGACCAACGTTTAGGACCTGGTCTGCCCTGTTATGACATTTAGCCTTTATGTTGCATTTCTTGGACTAGAATAAGAGTTGCACCTTCGCAGTTGTTCTTCTCCGCCCGAAGCTAATGGCACAATGTAGGGTTTTGGCTTTCCGGAGTGATTGTTACATAGATATTCTTATGAGACAGTGTAACATCAGCTCTGTGAAAGTCACACTCTTGCAGACAGAAGTAAGTTATAACACGTTCCGGCTGAGCCATACAAAAGGAACACTGACAATGGAACAGCGAGCGCGTTGTCGGTATCGTTCAGGGATTACGCTGATTATATCATTTTCCCTCTCGGACAAGTTTTCGACACCTGCGCTCGTCGTCTGCTAAGAGATACAGAGACTTAAACCACATATTCCTCTGTGTATACAGGTCTACACAAAGCCTCGAACAGAAACATGGCAGGTTTCTGCTTCAGGACTGTTTGTGTTTAATATGGAAGAACACAACAATTTATGAACACGTGTATGTATTAACTATTATAGCATGGAAGTAGGCTGAAGCCTATCTCAATAAATTCATCACTACACTTGGGAGACTGCTGCCATAGACACACATTCGTGACGTACATCATTACTTAAGGTTTAGTCACTTGTGAAGCAAACAGGACTGCACGGGCTGTGAAGAAAAAACAAAGACTGGAAATAAAACCACAGCAGGAGATCCTCGTCCTGGTATGTCTAGCATTTCTTTGCCAAAATTGTCAAAGAACGTTTTGAGCCAAATTAGGCCTTACCAATTATCTTAGAACTCACGACTCTAAACTTTCAACCCCACTGGATGAAATGAATGGCCATCATCATTCGTTATAGACAAACATCAGGCTGAAGTCTAGAAACCCAGGCATCTCTGTATCGCATCTCTTCTAGCTCCTCTTATACGATGGATAAACAGCGGAACAGTTCCCGTTTTTGGGCTTCATATATCGAGATTCCAAGGCATCTTGATCTCATCGGCTGGGTCATGACACCCGGCCGTTTTTATCCTGTTGCGTTAGCATACCCACCTTCGAGACGTTTCGTGTATGGTATTTATCCCACATCGCTTTCTGGGTCTGCCCAGAAGCCATATCGCCCTCTGGGAGGCGAACATCGTGCACCCGGTGTATACATACGGTCCGTGAAGGTAATCAGGTATACACAAGAACGAGACGGAAATGGTAACAGCAAAGCCATTCAGACCATTGTCAGGCTTAAAAATCTCTCAACGCTACTCCGTCAATTGCAAAACCCCATACGTCTTTCGAAAGTTGTATGGTGGCAGTAAAATACAGATATTACAGTCGATCAATGTGAAAAAAGTGGGTGACATTCTGTCTCGTGTGTATATCTGGTAAACAATAATCATTGCTGGAATATTACGTTATGAACAAGATGCCACATTTCACACAAGTGAAATTTGGATTCAAAACATGTGGTTAGGAATTTGTGAGTTTTTTTTTTTTTTTTTTTTTCTAAATTGGGGATGCAGTCATCATCATGTGCCATGTAAATCAGCACCGCGTCGATCATCAGCATCATGTGCTATGCCAATGAGCATGGGAATTATGGTTGGCCATCCTACAAGATCCCTGGAGTCGTGGATCATGCCTGCGTTCTTGCACCGATAATATCACAGTCTAACCTTTTAAATATGTTTATATTTGCCTTCCATAACTACTAAACGTACAAATGCCCAGAGAAATATTCCTTTTTCCTTCCTTCCTTCTGCTTCCTCCCTTCCTTCTGCTTCCTTACTTCTTCCCTGTTCTTCCTTCTTATTATTAATACTATTATTATTATTATTAAGATAATTATTAGCTTTATTATTATTTATTACTATTATTATTATTTTTTTTCTTCTTCTTCTCCCCCTGCGTCACTTTTTCCTCCTATGGTTCATTACCCATGTCGTTTGCCGTTGCGTGTGGTCACATCCCTCAATCACGCGTGTCGCCAATCATTTTCAATGCATATGATTCACATCCCAAGATGTCCTCTCCTTTTGTTTTCCTGTCTCGCGTCTAATAAAACCGTACCGTTGTCGTATCTTTCATTTTACACTTTCTCATGAAACACCCACATAATGCGGATTTTCGCTTCGGATACGTGTACCGAGCTCTCCTTAATCACTGCCCTGAATTGTTCTATTCAATCATCATGATATTCTCTGTCGACAGGCGGATGTTTTTATGACTATCCACAGAGCTGATAGTCTCATTATTATTGTTGAATTTAATGTTCTAGCTGCCCCAGCTTCTTTCAGGCAATCGTTGTTATTTACTCTCCCAGTCCAAGGAATTCGCAACATTCGTTGCATAGGACTTAAAGAATTAAAGCGGACAGTCTTCCTGAGAATTCACAACAAATCAACTAACAAGAACCATCCACAGCGGAGTAAATTACCTCTTTTCCCCATGAGGTTTGAAAATATATTCCACTATAAACAAGTTCGGCGATACCTAGTTATAAATGTCACGACGATTACAATACCTTCCTTGTTTACTATCACTTAATTAGACCCATGTTTGCATATCGATTTTGATTTCAACACGCGATATGGCTATGCCATTACACGTGAAATATGACACTGCCATTCAATGTGAAATTATTGTGATTTATTGTCAAACATCTGCATAATTTCTCAGAATAGAAAAGTGCAAAGTGTGTTATAAAATTATAGTTCTGGTGTCGCTCTTGTTCAATCGTTGCTGTTTTTGGCTTTAATAATGTGGTTTAGAGGTGCAATGTTCAATATCATGACACGAGATGGGTGAAACATCACAGCAGGTGAAGGAAACAAATAAACACGAGATGGTTGAAATATCACAACAAGAGAAGGAAACAAACAGGAGATGGTTGAAACATCACAGCAGGAGAAGGATAAACACGAGATGGTTGATACATCACAGCAAGAGAAGGACAAACACGAACTGGTTGAAACATCGCAGCAGGTGAAGGATAAACACGAGATGGTTGAAACATCGCAGCAGGAGAAGGAAACAAACAAACACGAGATGGTTGAAACATCGCAGCATGAGAAGGAAACAAACATGATATGGTTGAAACATCGCAGCATGAGAAGGAAACAAACATGATATGGTTGAAACATCGCAGCAGGAGAAGGAAACAAACAAACACGAGATGGTTGAAACATCGCAGCATGAGAAGGAAACAAACATGATATGGTTGAAACATCGCAGCAGGAGAAGGAAACAAACAAACATGAGATGGTTGAAACATCGCAGCATGAGAAGGAAACAAACATGATATGGTTGAAACATCGCAGCATGAGAAGGAAACAAACATGATATGGTTGAAACATCGCAGCAGGAGAAGGAAACAAATAAACACGATATGGTTGAAACATCACAGCAGGAGAAGGAAACACAGAAATATGATGTAGGAACAATGAGATAGTAAAACTGCATCACTGACTGAGATCAAGGTCAGATGATGTTCTATGTTGTGTGGAAGAACAGATCATCTGTCGTGGCCCGGAGAGGATGGCGCAGCAAGGTGTGAACAAAGGGTCTTGCCGACACTCATGTATGTCATCCATCATCCGTCTGTCCACGTCTGTGCCTCTGTGTGTATGTGGGAGTTGGGGAGAGAATAGATGGATGGGTGGGTAGGTAGGTGGGTGGATGTGTGGGTGGTTTAGTGTGTGTGTATGTATTTAAGTGAGTGTACATATATATGTATAATCTTGTACAGTTTTTCATATAGTTGTATCGATGTGTGTGTGTGTATGTACGTATGTGAGTGTATATATATATATATATATATATATAATCTTGTAGAGTTGTTCATATAGTTGTATCGGTGTGTGTCTTGATGTGTGTGTGTGTGTATATGTACGAATGTGAGTGTACACATATATGTATAATCTTGTAGAGTTTTTCATATAGTTGTATCGGTGTGTGTGTGTGTGTGTGTGTGTGTGTACGTATGTGAATGTGAATAGTCTGGTTAGAATGAGGCAGCGAGGAGTGACGAGGGGATCTGGCCGACGCTCGACGCTCAGAGGAAAGGCGAGACGGACATATAATCAGATTGCTACTGGAACTATTAGTGTTGGAACTCTTCGCTGGTTGCTGAGGATGGGGACGGAGCGCTTATGGGAATGTCCCGAATGCTGTGATGTCGGTTCCTAGATCAATCAATCAATCAATCAATGTGAATGTACACATATATGTATAATCTTGTATAGTTTTTCATATAGTTGTATCGGTGTGTATGTGTGTGTGCGTGTGTGTGTGTGTGTGTGTGTGTGTGTGTGTTGTGGTTATGTGAGTGTACACATATATGTATAATCTTGTAGAGTTGTTCATATAGTTGTATCGGTGTGTGTGTGTGTGTGTGTGTGTGTATGTAGGTATGTGAGTGTACATATATATGTATAATCTTGTAGAGTTGTTCATATAGTTGTATCGGTGTGTGTGTATGTACGTATGTGAGTGTACACATATATGTATAATCTTGTAGAGTTGTTCATATAGTTGTATCGGTGTGTGTGTGTGTGTGTGTGTGTGTGTGTGTGTGTGTGTGTGTGTGTGTGTAGGTATGTGAGTGTACATATATATGTATAATCTTGTAGCGTTTGTCATATAGTTGTATCGGTGTGTGTATGTACGTATGTGAGTGTACAGATATATGTATAATCTTGTAGAGTTTTTCATATAGTTATATCGGTGTGTGTTTCTTGATGTGTGTGTGTGTGTGTGTGTGTGTGTGCGCGCGCGCGCGCTGACGAAGGTTTTGTCCGCAACGTCCATGTTATTACTTATGTTCGTGTCTTTAGTGATACTTACCGATTCTATTCTTATTTTTTGATGGTTTAATCATCAATGCTATATTTAAAAGACACATATTTTTGCAGGGGAAGAAGCTGGGGACAATAAATACAGAACAGAAAGCCATTGTAACACATCGACTATCGCCACTGTCTTCCAGCACGGCGTTCAAAATTCCATCGATGATGGGATGTCTTAGTAATGCACTTGTCTTCTAGGGAGCACCAGTTTAAAAAAGGGTACAGGGAAGCATTCTAGGAAGCAAAGGCGGCCGGTGTGCTATTAACATTATCACCGATAGAGTACCAATGATCTACAGGGTGTATTTTTAATGACTGTGTACTTCTTGAAAATTTTTCCGTTCCAAGTTTTGTATTCACAGTGTATTGCGTCATGGTTCAAGCGCCATTTAAACGTTATTTCAGAATATCACTGCTACATGCATATGTTTTAGTAACTGATCTCAGTTACAATGGTGTGAACAAGTTTTCCGTTGTACCTCAACTAAATGAATTAGATCATCAATGCCGAGTTAACTATTGCATATGGTTTGAGAATGTTCTTGCTCAAGAAGGTGGAGAAATCGTTGAAGTAATTGTCTTCACAGACGAAGCATAGTTTCATCTTTCTGGGTACGTGAACAGTCAGAATAATCGTCTTTGGAGTGATGAAAATCCCCATGCGTTGCACACAGTGCTTATCCACGATCAGAAAGTAAGAATGGTGTGCGCAATGAGTCGCATGCGTTAATCTTTAACGATACTATAATTTCTGAAAGATATAGGATTAGCATTCTGGAACCATTTGTAGCCCAACTTTCTGAGCGGGAAATTGAACAAGCCTGGTTTCAACAAGATGGGGCAACTGTTCACACAGCTGTAAAATCACCAGAATTCTCAGATGACATTTTCGCAAATGATATAATCTCTCACGGAATTTGACTTGCACGCTCTCGAGATCAGTCTCTCCTGGATGATTACCTTTAGGGTGAACTGAAAGGAAAAAGTGTACGAAAACAATCCCCACACAATCAATGAACTTCAGGGTTCAATGGTCAACAGCATTAATAACATTACATTGCCCGAACTGCACACGTCCTTGACAACAACAAAAAACGTATCCATACTTGCCAACTAAACCGTGGTGGATATGTCCAACAACATTTTGTAAATAGAGCTGCAATGTGGGACAACTTTACCGAAAATAAAACACACTATAGCAGTATATGTTTCTGAGCTCCACAGGCGGTGAATAGAAAACATGGAACGGCAATATTTTCAAAACGTCCACAGTCATTTAAATTACACCGTTTATAACAGATATGGGGATAGTACCATGAACCCAGTATGATGAAGGCGTGTCACAGGATGATGTGCTTATTTGTTTTATATGGATTGAGATATTATAGAGACGTAACAGATAGTAAACCTTACAAATGTAGGCAAGGGTGTAGACAGGAAGACAGATTGGTAGGCAGGTAGATGGGTAGGTATGTATGTAGGTAGTAGCTTGGTAGGAAGACTACTTGTAGTTAGTTAGGTAGTTAGATAGGTAGGTAGGTAATTAGGTAGATAGGAAGGCAGGTGGGCGTGGGTAGATAGGCAGGAAGGTAGATAAGTGTGTATGTAGGTAGGTAGATAGGTAGGTAGGTAGGTGGGCGTGGGTGAATAGGTAGGTAGGTATGTAGGAAGGTAGATGGACGTGGGTAGATAGGCAGGAAGGTAGCTAGATGAGTGTGGTTAGGTAGGTAGGTAGGTAGGTAAGTAAGTAGATGGGTAGGTAGGTAGGAAGGTAGGTAGGTAGGTAGGTAGGTAAATGAGATAATTATGGGGGACATTTGTTGGGTGGTTAAGTATGTTGATACTCTTGGGACTGGTTTAGGCAGATGAAGAGGCGAATGGTTGGTTGGTAGTTAGATAGAACTGTATATATGTAGATAAGTCGTTCAGTTGGTAGATAGGTAGGTAGGCAGATAGGTAGGTAGATAGGTAGTTAGTAGATTAGTTGGTTAGTATGTAGATAGGTATGTTGGTACGTATATAGCTGTGCTGATACGTAGATGTTTATATTGGAATGTAGGTAGGTAAGTTTGTCTCTAGGTAAATCGACAGAAATGTATAAGTAGGTAACAGGATGTTGGTAGTTTAAGTGTTCTTTGCATATTCCTTACATGACGTTGCAGTCAATCCCAGCAATTAACGGCTGTTTTTGATTTACTGAGCAGTTTTAGTTCAGTAGTTTGCCAATGTATCTGAACAGGAGACGCCTCATCCCATCGAAACCAACGCAAAACTGTCTGCTTTTAAATAAACCACGGTATATTTCGAACCCTCGTTTGTATATAAAGGTGAATTATGAGGCTGCGCATTTGACTTTCCCCTAAACCACAATGCATGTTTGGTTAGTATGTACGCATCTAGAAGTGGAGTGGAAGCCGTAACCATCGCGAATAAAGTCCACAATTTGGAGTTATATAATATAATTATTGCCCTGGAAACGTTGCATAATTATAAAGTCCATTCATAACAGTATATGTATAGTATAGATGCATTCTGGTGACATCTGGCTTGAGAGTTCGCGCACTGAGCTGAGAAGCTCCTAGTGCGATACGCAGATAGGGTTGGTTCACTAATGAATAGCGTTACAGTGTGTTGGAGATTGTCTTTGAATCCAGCTAATCTGTAAATGGGAACAACATCTGAGGTCGTGCCATGCTATTGATGGCGCCATAAAGAGCATTATGATGATGAATAATTTATTATTTGATGCACAGCGCAGCAGATGGGAATTTCTCAAGTGATATTCTCAATGGACAACTGCCGAGCGGGATAAGGGGCTCTGAGTGTCCGTAGCGGAGTTTCAAGGACGTGTGAACGCGAGAAAGGCAGAGATGGGTCTAGGCACAACACGGCAGAAAAATGCTACAGGCAGAACTAAATTGAGATGCACCTTAAGACATCATATTGAATAAGATGAACATGCAGTTGATGCAATATGCAGGAGAGGTAACAATTTCCTTTCGAAAAGATACCAAACGGTTGCAGTGATTTTTTTCATCATCATCAGCAAGTGCCATGCCGGTAGGCGTGGGCGGTCATGGTTCGCCATAACACACGGTCACCAGAGGCTGGAATCAGGTCTGTGTTCTTGTCCCGACCATGCTATGCTGCCAGACCATCAAGATATTTATCCTTGTGTCTTCCTCTTACTCCCTCCCCATCAAGCTTGCCAGTTGTCACTATATTTTCAAGTCCATGTCTCCTCATAACACCTTGGCGTATATTATTATTTTGTATTTATTTGTGTTCACAATAAGGTATTCCTTTAGTGAATTTACACACATAAACCAGAAATAACACAGTGCACGATTTATTGCCTGGCATATTTCGTTGCACCAAGCCAGGTGCATATTGCAGAAGTATGTATGTCGTGAAGTGAATACACGAACAACATTTTGACTTAAATACAAAATACTATATGTTTTGTTATATATGTTGCCTATTCATATTACTGGCATATTTTGTCTGTTTTATATTCTGCGTAATGATACGTTGCGTATTTATATCACTGGCTTATTGTGTGTATTGAAATGGTTCCTCTCCATACATGTTGCGTAGTCATATTACTGGCTTATTTTGTCATTTACATATTGCTTTGGGGAAAACATTAGGACGGATGATGGTAGAATACCAAACGACATCTTTTTTTATCTTGGTGAATTACAGATGGGTGCCGGTTCTTCTTCTTCTTCTTCTTCTTCTTCTTCTTCTTCTTCTTCTTCTTCTTCTTCTTCTTCTTCTTCTTCTTCTTCTTCTTCTTCTTCTTCTTCTTCTTCTTCTTCTTCTGCGTTCATCTGGAGTTTTTTTCGGACGTGATTGCGTTGTGCCAAGCTGTGTTCTTGCGCCGTTAGGCCGACACATCCGACTTTTGCGGGCATTTGTTGACCGGGTTAACCTTCCCGGGGGTTGCCGGTTCTATAGCGAAGGGGTTATGGACAAAGTTCGTAATCCCGCATACTGCGTTCGAAACTCCGCTGAAGGCGATTTGGAAGCAGACCACCTTGCATTGGTTTTCATACAATGGTATGTATCCCGGTCGTTCCGAAAGCAATGACAATTTACAGAACCTAAACTTGCCAAGAATCCACAAACAGCCAAAACATACTGGGGTTGACTGCGACGTCGTCCTGTAAAAGATATGCAACTAACAGATAGAGAAAAGCTTTTTGGGGTCGGCCTCTACTACGCTACAAAGATGTGCGTAAACGGGGCATGAATGATAAAGGCAGTGACATTACACCTTGGAAACAAGTCACCGCTGATCAAGTTACATGGGGGGGGTGGGGGGGGGGGGGGGGGAAAGATCATTAATGGAATAAAACCAAAGGAGAAAATGATTGTAGTTATGTCAAACACTGAGCGTGTAAGACAACAGTTGGTGCGCCATGGTGGAAATGATCATGTGTCCACATGCATCCATTGTGGATGAACATTTACTAAGCAAACTGGCCTAATCAATCGTATTCGCTACCGAAATAAGTTGTAGTTATTATGACTTTTATGAAGCCCACTATAACAAACTATCGCCTTTCACAATGGCGAGGTGGTATCTCAGTTTGGCAAAACTGTTGTTCTGCAATATGTCGTCTTTGCACATGTTTTTTCTTACTTAGTGGTGCTTTGTGACATGTCGCCTTTTCATGTGTTGCTCGAGCATATATGTTACAGGGGCATATTTTGCCTCTCCATGTATTGTTTCGTCATATGGCATCATCATCATCATCATGTGCAATGCCGATAAGCATGGGCAAGCATGATTCGCTACCCATTGGTCATGGTTCGGCATCTCACACCAACATCAGTCTAGGATTAGTTCTTTGTTCTTTTCCCCATCATGCTACGCGATCAAAGATATTTATGTATTTATCTCTGTCGTTCCATCGCTCGATTTCCATAAAGTTTGCCATTTGGCGCTTAGTGTTTCAGTATATGTCTCTTCCTAACGTGCAGAAAAATAGCGAATATCTTTGTTTAATTCCTGCAATTAACTTACAATGTTTATTTGTTTGTTGCTGAACCGTCTTATCCGTCTTTCTGTCTGTCCGTCCAAAGTATTTTTTGTCTTTCCCTCAAATCGCGTGTTATTCACATCGGTCCGCAATATGTTTTCTTTTCATATGTTGCATGTCAAATGTGTTGCTTCGTCATATTTTATTTATTCATTCGGTTCTTTCATATTCGTGTAACTGCTGTATGTTCTTTTATTTAATTATGCCTGACCAAATGTTTAGTTCCGACAGATGTAATCGTTTATATCTTGTCGTTTTGTAAACGTTAATCTGTCATGTGTATATGTTCCCGACCAAATATGTACGTGGTTCTGACATCTTTACTCTGTCATATTGTGTGGCCCTATATACGTTAATCTGTTATGTGTCCCCATGTTATATGTTACCCAGTTTTATACATCATCATCATCAAGTGCCCTGCCAGCTGGCGTAGGTGTTCATGGCTCTCCACAGATCTCGGTCTTAGGTGTTCTGGATCAACTCTGTTGATGTTATTCCTCCATGCCACGTCTCAATCCACCCAGCATCATTTCTCTTGGTCTGCCTCTGCCTCTCTTCCTCTCGATCTTTTCTGTTGTCGCGATGTTCTCCAATGCCTCTCTTCTCATCACATGACCAAACAAAGCTGTTTATCTCTTTCTTATTGTTGTATATAGTGTTCTAGTTTCATTACCCTCTTTCAGGCAATCGTTGTTAATTACCCTGGCAGTCCAAGGAATTCGCAACATTCGTCTCAAAAACCACATTTCTGTTGCTGCTAAGTTCTTCCTAACTTGTTTATTTACATTCCAAGATTCGCTGCCATACAGCAAAACTGATTCTATATAGCATTTCAGCACTCTTTTTCTGTCATATGTTGTATATGCATGTGTGATTGGTGATTAGTGTTAATGAGGACCATCACCATCACACTCCGAACAGGTCAATAGGTGCTCCGAACCTCTCATTAACATCTCCGCTAGCTTATGTGAACTGATTTACCAGTTCTGTGTTGTTTAAGCAAATGTCGTTTCTTCTTCTTATGTTCTTTATCCCTCATTCGAGCATAGGTTCTCAACCATCCCATGCTAAGCCGTTTTATCTTTTGCAATATTCTGCAGCTCTATCCATGCACTCCCAGTATGGTTCATCTCTGTCTGTAATTGTCTTCTCCGTGTATTGTTAGCCTTTCCGCTATTTTACTTGCTTTGTATGTCCCAGACCAGAGAATGTCTAATTACATTGTCGTCAGGTTTTCTCCATGTATGTCCCAGACCAGAGAGTGCCTAATTACATTGTCGTCAGGTTTTCTCCATGTATGTCCCGGACCAGACAGTGTCTAATTACATTGTCGTCAGGTTTTCTCCATGTATGTCCCAGACCAGAGAGTGCCTAATTACATTGTCGTCAGGTTTTCTCCATGTATGTCCCAGACCAAAGAGTGCCTAATTACATTGTCGTCAGGTTTTCTCCATGTATGTCCCAGACCAGAGATTGTCTAATTACATTGTTGTCAGGTTTTCTCCATGTATGTCCCAGACCAGAGAGTGCCTAATTACATTGTCGTCAGGTGTTCTCCATGTATGTCCCAGACCAGAGAGTGCCTAATTACATTGTCGTCAGGTTTTCTCCATGTATGTCCCAGACCAAAGAGTGCCTAATTACATTGTCGTCAGGTGTTCTCCATGTATGTCCCAGACCAAAGAGTGCCTAATTACATTGTCGTCAGGATTTCTCCATGTATGTCCCAGACCAGAGAGTGCATAATTACATTGTCGTCAGGTTTTCTCCATGTATGTCCCAGACCAAAGAGTGTCTAATTACATTGTCGTCAGGTTTTCTCAATGCATGTCCCAGACCAGAGAGTGCCTATTTACATTGTCGTCAGGTTTTCTCCATGTATGTCCCAGACCAGAGAGTGTCTAATTACATTGTCGTCAGGTTTTCTCCATGTATGTCCCAGACCAGAGAGTGTCTAATTATATTGTCGTCAGGTTTTCTCCATGTATGTCCCACGCCAGAGAGTGACTAATTATATTGTCGTCAGGTTTTCTCAGTGCATGTCCTAGACCAGACAGTGTCTAATTACATTGTCGTCAGGTTTTCTCAATGTATGTCCCAGACCAGAGAGTGCCTATTTACATTGTCGTCAGGTTTTCTCAGTGCATGTCCCAGACCAGACAGTGTCTAATTATATTGTCGTCAGGTTTTCTCCATGTATGTCCCAGACCAGACAGTGTCTAATTACATTGTCGTCAGGTTTTCTCCATGTATGTCCCAGATCAGAGAGTGTCTAATTACATTGTCGTCAGGTTTTCTTCATGTATGTCCCAGACCAGAGAGTGTCTAATTATATTGTCGTCAGGTTTTCTCCATGTATGTTCCACGCCAGAGAGTGACTAATTATATTGTCGTCAGGTTTTCTCAGTGCATGTCCCAGACCAGAGAGCGTCTAATTACATTGTCGTCAGGTTTTCTCCATGTATGTCCCAGACCAGACAGTGTCTAATTACATTGTCGTCAGGTTTTCTCAATGCATGTCCCAGACCAGAGAGTGTCTAATTACATTGTCGTCAGGTTTTCTCCATGTATGTCCCAGACCAGACAGTGTCTAATTACATTGTCGTCAGGTTTTCTCCATGTATGTCCCAGACCAGAGAGTGTGTAATTACATTGTCGTCAGGTTTTCTCCATGTATGTCCCAGACCAGAGAGTGTCTAATTACATTGTCGTCAGGTTTTCTCCATGTATGTCCCAGACCAGAGAGTGTCTAATTACATTGTCGTCAGGTTTACTCCATGTATGTCCCACGCCAGAGAGTGACTAATTATATTGTCGTCAGGTTTTCTCAATGTATGTCCCAGACCAGAGAGTGTCTAATTACATTGTCGTCAGGTTTTCTCCATGTATGTCCCAGACCAGACAGTGTCTAATTACATTGTCGTCTGGTTTTCTCAATGCATGTCCCAGACAAGAGAGTGTCTAATTACATAGTCGTCAGGTTTTCTCCATGTATGTCCCACGCCAGAGAGTGACTAATTACATTGTCGTCAGGTTTTCTCCATGTATGTCCCAGACCAGAGAGTGTCTAATTACATTGTCGTCAGGTTTTCACAGTGCATGTCCTAGACCAGAGAGTGTCTAATTACATTGTCGTCAGGTTTTCTCCATGTATGTCCCAGACCAGACAGTGTCTAATTACATTGTCGTCAGGTTTTCTCCATGTATGTCCCAGACCAGAGAGTGTCTAATTACATTGTCGTCAGGTTTTCTCCATGTATGTCCCAGACCAGAGAGTGTCTAATTATATTGTCGTCAGGTTTTCTCCATGTATGTCCCACGCCAGAGAGTGACTAATTATATTGTCGTCAGGTTTTCTCAATGTATGTCCAAGACCAGAGAGTGTCTAATTACATTGTCGTCAGGTGTTCTCCATGTATGTCCCACACCAGAGAGTGACTAATTATATTGTCGTCAGGTTTTCTCAATGTATGTCCCAGACCAGAGAGTGTCTAATTACATTGTCGTCAGGTTTTCTCCATGTATGTCCCAGACCAGACAGTGTCTAATTACATTGTCGTCTGGTTTTCTCAATGCATGTCCCAGACCAGAGAGTGCCTAATTACATTGTCGTCAGGTTTTCTCCATGTATGTCCCAGACCAGACAGTGTCTAATTACATTGTCGTCAGGTTTTCTCCATGTATGTCCCAGACCAGAGAGTGTCTAATTACATTGTCGTCAGGTTTTCCCAGTGCATGTCCTAGACCAGAGAGTGTCTAATTACATTGTCGTCAGGTTTTCTCCATGTATGTCCCAGACCAGACAGTGTCTAATTACATTGTCGTCAGGTTTTCTCCATGTATGTCCAAGACCAGAGAGTGTCTAATTACATTGTCGTCAGGTTTTCTCCATGTATGTCCCAGACCAGAGAGTGTCTAATTACATTGTCGTCAGGTTTTCTCCATGTATGTCCCAGACCAAAGAGTGTCTAATTACATTGTCGTCAGGTTTTCTCCATGTATGTCCCAGACCAGACAGTGTCTAATTACATTGTCGTCAGGTTTTCTCAATGCATGTCCCAGACCAGACAGTGTCTAATTACATTGTCGTCAGGTTTTCTCAATGCATGTCCCAGACCAGAGAGTGCCTAATTACATTGTCGTCAGGTTTTCTCCATGTATGTCCCAGACCAGACAGTGTCTAATTACATTGTCGTCAGGTTTTCTCAATGCATGTCCCAGACCAGAGAGTGCCTAATTACATTGTCGTCAGGTTTTCTCCATGTATGTCCCAGACCAGACAGTGTCTAATTACATTGTCGTCAGGTTTTCTCAGTGCATGTCCCAGACCAGAGAGTGTCTAATTACATTGTCGTCAGGTTTTCTCCATGTATGTCCCAGACCAAAGAGTGCCTAATTACATTGTCGTCAGGTTTTCTCCATGTATGTCCCAGACCAGAGATTGTCTAATTACATTGTTGTCAGGTTTTCTCCATGTATGTCCCAGACCAGAGAGTGCCTAATTACATTGTCGTCAGGTGTTCTCCATGTATGTCCCAGACCAGAGAGTGCCTAATTACATTGTCGTCAGGTGTTCTCCATGTATGTCCCAGACCAAAGAGTGCCTAATTACATTGTCGTCAGGTTTTCTCCATGTATGTCCCAGACCAGAGAGTGCATAATTACATTGTCGTCAGGTTTTCTCCATGTATGTCCCAGACCAAAGAGTGTCTAATTACATTGTCGTCAGGTTTTCTCAATGCATGTCCCAGACCAGAGAGTGCCTATTTACATTGTCGTCAGGTTTTCTCCATGTATGTCCCAGACCAGACAGTGTCTAATTACATTGTCGTCAGGTTTTCTCCATGTATGTCCCAGACCAGACAGTGTCTAATTACATTGTCGTCAGGTTTTCTCCATGTATGTCCCAGACCAGAGAGTGTCTAATTACATTGTCGTCAGGTTTTCTCCATGTATGTCCCAGACCAGAGAGTGTCTAATTATATTGTCATCAGGTTTTCTCCATGTATGTCCCACGCCAGAGAGTGACTAATTATATTGTCGTCAGGTTTTCTCAGTGCATGTCCTAGACCAGACAGTGTCTAATTACATTGTCGTCAGGTTTTCTCCATGTATGTCCCAGACCAGAGAGTGTGTAATTACATTGTCGTCAGGTTTTCTCCATGTATGTCCCAGACCAGAGAGTGTCTAATTACATTGTCGTCAGGTTTTCTCCATGTATGTCCCAGACCAGAGAGTGTCTAATTACATTGTCGTCAGGTTTACTCCATGTATGTCCCACGCCAGAGAGTGACTAATTATATTGTCGTCAGGTTTTCTCAATGTATGTCCCAGACCAGAGAGTGTCTAATTACATTGTCGTCAGGTTTTCTCCATGTATGTCCCAGACCAGACAGTGTCTAATTACATTGTCGTCTGGTTTTCTCAATGCATGTCCCAGACCAGAGAGTGTCTAATTACATAGTCGTCAGGTTTTCTCCATGTATGTCCCACGCCAGAGAGTGACTAATTACATTGTCGTCAGGTTTTCTCCATGTATGTCCCAGACCAGAGAGTGTCTAATTACATTGTCGTCAGGTTTTCTCAGTGCATGTCCTAGACCAGAGAGTGTCTAATTACATTGTCGTCAGGTTTTCTCCATGTATGTCCCAGACCAGACAGTGTCTAATTACATTGTCGTCAGGTTTTCTCCATGTATGTCCCAGACCAGAGAGTGTCTAATTACATTGTCGTCAGGTTTTCTCCATGTATGTCCCAGACCAGAGAGTGTCTAATTATATTGTCGTCAGGTTTTCTCCATGTATGTCCCACGCCAGAGAGTGACTAATTATATTGTCGTCAGGTTTTCTCAATGTATGTCCAAGACCAGAGAGTGTCTAATTACATTGTCGTCAGGTGTTCTCCATGTATGTCCCACACCAGAGAGTGACTAATTATATTGTCGTCAGGTTTTCTCAATGTATGTCCCAGACCAGAGAGTGTCTAATTACATTGTCGTCAGGTTTTCTCCATGTATGTCCCAGACCAGACAGTGTCTAATTACATTGTCGTCTGGTTTTCTCAATGCATGTCCCAGACCAGAGAGTGCCTAATTACATTGTCGTCAGGTTTTCTCCATGTATGTCCCAGACCAGACAGTGTCTAATTACATTGTCGTCAGGTTTTCTCCATGTATGTCCCAGACCAGAGAGTGTCTAATTACATTGTCGTCAGGTTTTCTCCATGTATGTCCCAGACCAGAGAGTGTCTAATTACATTGTCGTCAGGTTTTCTCCATGTATGTCCCAGACCAAAGAGTGTCTAATTACATTGTCGTCAGGTTTTCTCCATGTATGTCCCAGACCAGACAGTGTCTAATTACATTGTCGTCAGGTTTTCTCAATGCATGTCCCAGACCAGACAGTGTCTAATTACATTGTCGTCAGGTTTTCTCAATGCATGTCCCAGACCAGAGAGTGCCTAATTACATTGTCGTCAGGTTTTCTCCATGTATGTCCCAGACCAGACAGTGTCTAATTACATTGTCGTCAGGTTTTCTCAATGCATGTCCCAGACCAGAGAGTGCCTAATTACATTGTCGTCAGGTTTTCTCCATGTATGTCCCAGACCAGACAGTGTCTAATTACATTGTCGTCAGGTTTTCTCAGTGCATGTCCCAGACCAGAGAGTGTCTAATTACATTGTCGTCAGGTTTTCTCCATGTATGTCCCAGACCAGAGAGTGTCTAATTACATTGTTGTCAGGTTTTCTCAATGTATGTCCCAGACCAGAGATTGTCTAATTACATTGTCGTCAGGTTTTCTCCATGTATGTCCCAGACCAGAGAGTGTCTAATTACATTGTCGTCAGGTTTTCTCAGTGCATGTCCTATCCAATGCCAGCGTCATTTCCTCACCTCTTGGTTCACTTGAATGTGTTTAGTTCTCTCCATGAGCTCTACATTGCTGATTCTGTCATGTTATTTTATTCCCACTATTCTGCACAGGGACCAGATAGTAAATGTGTTTATTTTATTAGTCATTCTTGTCGCTGTTCTCCATGTTTCTGACTCATACAGCAGTGCCGATTTAACATTGGTGTTAAAAACTCTAAGTGTGGTGATCAGTTTAACTTACTCTGACTTCCACAAGTTTCCTACTGCTATGAAAGCGCCTCTTGTCTGTTGCATTCTTATGTTAATATCTCTATCTATTCCCCCATTGTTGTCCACATTGCTTGTCTATGGTTCCGCCTCATGAAGTAGGGTTCTACGGAGGGAGATCGGATTGTTATTTGCTTGCTTTATTATTATCTTTGTCTTATCTTAATGAATATTTAGACCTAATTGTTGTGACATCGCTTCAAATGTGTGTTTTTTTTTAATTAGTTTTAATCGTTGGATCAACATCACGGCACACGTTTTAACCCATAAGTGCTCCGTTTTCCTCATAACTCAAACCTGAGTCTGGAGAAACTCAGCTCAATGCACGAATTCCGTTGCATCGGCGAGGATCCTGAAATACTTTGGGTAGATTTTTAACTTGAATTTTTGCCCGGGCAGCGCCGTTAGGCTACTCTTTTTCGATTTCCAACTGCCAAGGGATTTTTTACGTGCGCAACAATACACACGGGCGTCCGATCTCACTACCCAGAGACCAGGGGACATTTTATTACTGGAAGTCCAGGTGGATTTTTTAAATAAATCCCGGTCCTCATCGGGGCCTGAACCCGGGACCTCCAGCACTCGAGGCGGACACCATACCTCGAGACATTTGATTACGTGGTGTTAACAGGAACGGAATGTCGACGGCGTTGTCTAAATCATCAAGTTGCTTTGTTAGCGTCCATTGAATGCCATTTCTGGCGGTAGGTAATGTCTTTATAACCCAGTCTAGTCAATAAAAATAATTATGGGGACAACAACAGATTAGTTTATTGTACACGAATATTTCTCCATAAGTGTTCTAGTCATCCCCACGCAGGGAGATTGTCAACACAGCGCACGAAATCCGTTGTAGCGAGAGTTCTATATGTGTGTATGCCGTAGTCACATATGATATACATATTATTTTTGATGGCGGCTTTATTAATGTTGAAAATTAGCCAGGTCAGCGGTATAGTCATCATCAACATGTGCCATGTCGATAAGCGTGGGAGGCAATCTTTTGCCATTGTACACGATAACGTGTGTTGCCGGGGCCCATAAGGGAAGCAAAGAATAGCAACACTGTAGCCTACCACGCATGTCGTAAGAGGCGACTAAGGAGGCTATGGTTCCGCCGCCCACCTACTGAGTGAGTGCGTGGCGCGACACTGTGAGCTGTGAGTTTCGTGTGAAATGCTTTTGAATCTGCCCGAGGTATTTTGGAACGTGACTGCATGTTCGGAGCGATGGCAGCTGGCTATGTCCCAGAGTTGACCGGTTTTTGCCTTATGCAGAAATGCGTGGCTGCTGGGCTTCTGGTTAACTGCCAGTGCCATCGACGATGAACTGTATTTTCGTGGACTGTGTGGGTGAACATCTAGGAAACATCCAGATAGGAAAATGACAGCCGATTCCATCAGAGATAAACTGGATGTTTCGTGGGGGACTGGTGTGTTGACATTCTGGCGGCGGCATTATGCACAGTGTATCTGTGCGGGCTGTTGTTTGTCGAGACTACTGTCTTTTCCACTTTTCGCATTGGGCAGTGGGGAGCGTTTTATGTGATATTCACTGGCACAGGAACGGAGCATAATGGGGACGACCCGTTGCTGTGAAGTTGAAACCGTGACTAACTAACTAACTAACAAGAATCGTGGATCGTCTCTGTGTTCTTGTCGCGACCATGTCACGTGGCCAAGCCATCCAGATATTTACTTATCTGCCTTCCCCTTGCTCTTTTCCCATTAACTAGCCGGTTATCACCAAGTTCACTAGTTTATATCTTCTCATAGCGTGTCCAAAAACATGTTTGTATGTCTTTCAGCTGTATAATTTATCCTTAAGGCATGCCCTTGTAGAAGCTGCGGTGGCATAGTGTCTAGACGCTTGCCTGCTGGACCAGAGTCCTGGATTCGAATCCGCATCGAGCTGCGGAATGTTATAACAGACCTGGGTTTCTAGGTCGATCTAGTCTAAAGTGGGTACCAGGAATTGTCTTGGAAAGTAAAATCTGTCGGCGTTGCACTGACCATATCGCCCACCGATCGCTGATTGGTCTGTAAAATAGTTCTGTAGCACATATACTCAATGCCTCTTACGCCGTGTAACAGGTTCCTTTACTTTTATTTAATTTCTCTATGCAAATTCTCCGTCTGTTTAGTCACGTGACTGATATTCCATCTTGTTCTTCTCCGCAGGGCTGCTGGTGTACGTCTGCTATAGCCAAAGACACAGCATTCACAGACAGAACGACGAGCAGGACGTGGTCCTGTTTGACATATCCCAGATTCCTTCCTCCAACAGCAATTGATGAGCCAGAGGTTTCAAATCTGTGCTGCTGGACAGTGTGCAACCCACCAGCTGAAGATGACTTGTGACCCTCTTTGGGCGTCTTCGGTAGAGGGATGTGGAAAGCCCGCGCTGGCCACGAAAGCTTGTTGCTGCAGACTGCTTCCAAATAAAAAGTATCATCTGTTGACGTAACTGACCGGTGACCTTAAATTATGAACTGGAAGTCTTCAGGAGAGAGACGTGAAAGAACTGTATCGTGGATCAAAGCATGCTGCAGTAGACATTTGTAAACTGAAACTATCTTATAATGTCAAAGGTGACGAAGTATCTTCTTTGGGGGCATTCGGTTGAGGGATGTGGAAGAATCAAGAAGACTCTATGGAACCCATGATCTCAGCTTGTGGCAATATGCCAGTGCTAGATGACATACTCCTCTGTTGTCAAAGCACCATTACTGGATTGATAGACTTAAGTAGAGAGTGACGACGTATCCTCTTTTGGGAGTATTCAGTTGAGGGTTGATGAAGAAATACATCCTTGAATACAGATTGTAGCTAAATACCAGAGCCAGATGACATACTCTTCTGTTGACGAAGCACCATCGCTGGATGAAAGACTTCAGTAGAGAGCTCCCAAGTAGCCTCTTTGAGAGTATTCAATTGAGGATTGATGAAGAAATGCATCCTTGATTACAGATTGTAGCAAAATACCAGAGCCAGATGAAATGCTCTTCTGTTGTCGAAGATAACGAGTGGCCATAGCTGGACTGAAAGACTACAGTACAGAGCTGATGCAGAGATTCATGGGTAGACAAGCTTGCAGCAACAGTCTACTACCAAATCAAATCGGCGTCAATGTTAATGTTGACGAGTGACGATGGTTGGATTGAAAAGCTTCAGTAGAGATCTGCTGAAAAGCTGCAAGGGTAGCCAAAGCTTGTAACAAGTCTTTTGGCAAAGTACATTTGTGTCTGACATTGCTGTTGACGAGAGACCATTTCTGGAAATCTTCAGCTGAGGAATGTGGAAGCACTTCATCGATAACCAAAGCTGGTGGCGATTTAATTCTGCCAAATGAAATCTTCCAATGTGTTTTGATTCCTTATACAAACACGCAGCTACATTTGCATAGAAGAATGCATTTTTATCGTGCTGCTTTTTACACGCTTGACTATTGTACACAAGTTGCTTTTGTGTAACTATCAATAGTGGCAATTGTAAACAAAAGTGTCATTTGAGAGCTTCTGTGTCATTTCTGATGATGAAAAATAATTGCCTAATTGATATGCGGTGTGCGGGTTAAGTTGTTATGTTACCCCACTCACAGAACATGTTGAGAAGGTGATGGACGAGTACGTTGAATCTTTTTCCCAAGGACATTCTGGTATGAAGTAAAACGAGGCAAGCGGACGAATTGGCTGGGTCTACACCGCTTTGTGGGGAATTGGGGCATGGTAAGGTTGATGTGGCCAGGGTTGTTTGGGATCATGTGAACATGTGAATGGACAGATAAATCACCATGGCCTTGCAGAGAATGGTGAGGCAGCGAAGGTCCAGAGGATTGCCGACACTCAGTACTCCTAGAAAAGGCCAGACCGACACATAAGCAGACCGCATCAGGCACGATTAATATTGAGACTCTTCGCTGGTTGTCGAAGTTGATGACGGGGTGCGTATTGGAATATCCTGAGTGCTGTGATGTCGGTTCTTAACTCTTTTTTTTTCTCATATCCCTTACAGGACGTTGTAGTAAACACCAGAATTTTCCAGCAGCTGTTGATGTATAAGGCAAGATTACGCTCAGTAGTTTGCCATTGATTTCTGAGCTACAGGCTCATATCCCCCGTAAGTTACCGACGTGGCGAGAACCGCTACTAATTCTCGCGCACATCACGTCATTCACGAGAGTATACGGGATTACGGAGAAAGATGCTAACTCCTAAGCCAGGAAGACGGCGTTCTTAACTTAGATAAACTAATTTCAACTCTGTGTTACTCCCGATAAATAAAATATACCTTGCATTAACAAAAATTAGAAAATCCTCTCGATTCAGTCAGATGCTTTCTATGATGCATTGAAAATAATATACTGAGCATTTTAATGATAAGCCAATTGGCATCGCAATATATCTGTTACATCTTTAAAAGACAACGAGATCGAAAATAGATGCAATAAGGCAAACCAACTCACTGGACAGATGGCACCAATAATAAAGAACAAACATGTATTAATAACTACTATGAAAGCACTTTACAACACAATCTTCCTACCAACTCTATGTTGGCCAAACCTGGACAATGACATAAAAAGAGGAAATAAAAATCGCAACAACAGAAATGAGATTCCTGAGAATAATACCCAATGTATCAAGAAGAGATAGGATCAGAAATGAAGATATCAGGACTAACATGGGGGTTATAGTAGCGCTAGATTTTATTAGAAGGCTGCAAGTCAAATGGTTTGGCCATGCAAGTAGGTTACTAACTAACAGTATACCACAACAAGCAATTATGTACAGACCAAATGTAAGCAGAGGAAGAGGCCGACCACGTAAACGATAGACGCAGGAAATAACAGAGTCCATGGGAATATCGATACATGAAGCCCGTAATCGTGCACTCTCCCGCTGTTTATACTTCACCTCGACACCGCAGACTGGCAACTTTGAGAAGTATTTGAAAGAACACATTAAGGTTGATGGCCAGACTCGTAACTTTGAGAAGTATCTGAAAGAAAGTATTAAAGTTGATGGCCAGACTGGTAGTTTTAAGAAGTATTTGAAAGAACACATTAAGGTTGATGGCTAGACTGGTAACTTTGAGAAGTATCTGAAAGAAAGTATTAAAGTTGATGGCCAGACTGGCAACTCTGAAAAGTATCCGAAAGAAAGCAATAAAGTTGATGGCATTTTTGGAAACAATGTTTTCTTGGATCTGCAGAAAAACAATTTCAACCTCACCAGCGACATGCCCTCTTCAAAGAGGTATCGAAGACAAAGAAGTACATTTAAAGAGAACAATCTTAGTGAATGGCTGAGGGTTGTGGCATCATCCAAGGAGGGCACGTAAGCATCTCACTATCAGATTAACCACGATGAAGAGGAGGAGGAGGAGGAATAGTAAATGATTGTCAATAAACTGAGTCTATACATACAGCTATTTGGATCTATAAAATAAAATGAAGACTACTCAGTATAGGATGTTAGATATGTAGATTCAATGGACGACTTGCATTGGATGAGCAATATTGTTATCATCTAGCTAACCTCTGTGTGTACCCATATATGCTGCCCATGGCCACCTAATAACACTGTATGAACACTGCTGAGACTTTCGTGCAAGGCTATTGTGTTACTAAGTTTACGTGATACTTTCCTCAATCATTTCATGTGCTGACTATAGTGCGTCAACAAATGTTTGCCCCGTATACAAATCCATAATTCAATAACCAACTGAGGGACCATCATGCCATTTAGCATACGACCTTACTATATTCATCGAGCAAACAATATATTTGTTCTGGAGAGTGTACAGCAGATCTCAATGTTTGTTTATATGCGGTATACAATTTAGGGGTCAGATGAAGTGCATATTATGAAATGTTTTAAAACTTTACATGGAAACATCAGTGTTCAATAATGAATACTCTCCTTGGTGCACGGGAATTTCCTTATTAGAAGCATTTCACAAAGTGGAACGGAAGTGATACCCGAATTGACATGCATTACTGTAAAACAAGTTTGTTAGCGTGAATTCAATACATTTTCGCCAAAACATCAAAGAAATGTTGCCGCTTTCCATGATTTCATGTGCCTTTCGACCTATCAAAGGCATATTCCTTGGGCGGAAGTAAATATAAGACGGCAAGAAAAATTTCATAACGATGCAACAAATACGTTTCAAAACAATGAACGTGAATGAGGGCAAACATTTTTGAACTCACTCTAACTGACATGCTTCACATATGAGTTAATATGATCTATCAGGCTTTAGGGTACTTCTGAACGAAGCTGTTAGCTCAGGATCAGCGCAATTTCTAACATTGATATATTGTCTGGGTGTTGTCAGACTCATTGTAACTTTCAATATTGTTACATTGAGTTTTGTCAGATGCATTGCAACTTTTGCCACCTGCATGCTTCAGTGGAATTACTTAGATAATGTGTAACATGTCAAGCACCGCGAAACTGCTTGCACAGACAATGTGTTATTTTCGCTACATTCTCGCTTGATTGTATCTAATTAAAATGTGCAAATGTGTGGCTGTACATCTGACTACATTTTGTGTGTAAATAAACAACTTGTAAAATTAGTTATTCTGTCCGTAACACACTATTTAGGTACTTTGTGTGTCAACTTTTAACATTAGTTATCGTGTCTGTAACACATATTTAGAGAGTGTGTGTCAATAAGCAAATTTTAACATTAGTTATGTTTCCATAGTGCTCTATTTAGACACTTTGTGTCAATAAACAACTTGGAATACTAGGAAACATGCCTGTAGCACATTCATCAGACACTTTCTGTGTCAATAAACAACTTATAACATTAGTTATCTTGTGTGTTGCACACAAATTACACACATCGTGTGCCAATAAACAAACCATTTGTTACATTAATTATTGTGATTGTAGCAAACTAATTAGACACTTGGTTTGCTAAGAAACAACGTGTAACATTAGTTAACATATCTGTAGAGCACTAATTAGACATATTATGTGACAATAACAAACTTGTAACATTAGTTATCGTACCTGTAGCACACCAATTAGACAAAGCGCAACTTCCATGACTCTAAAATAAGGCTGGTTTGGTTCGGTTGCGCTAAAAGATCACTTTCATTGCCCATCGACATCTCCGTAAGTGATTCAGTCTCTCCTGATAGATAACACAAGCAGAATCTAAGCACAGTGTATGAACTCCCAGCCAGAAGCAATGATCCAAATGTGTGTACATCAAAAAGGCAGATGTATTATTTTCTTTTTATGCATAGGTTTATGATTGTGAAAAATAGACCTTCGCCTACTCTTGCAATTAACTGCAAATGGATGTTTAAAGTGCGCAAAATGTACACTGGTTCACGGAGTTCTCCGCCTTTTTCGCAGAAGGCAAGGCATGTGATGCGTGCTCAACGTTTTTTTATTTTCTTTCGCATATCCTGCTTACAGGACATTGCAGTCAACATCAGCATTCTCAACGTTTGGGAGAGTGAAATTAGGCTGGCAATGCCAGATAGATTATAGTTGGACAACATTAATCTCAGCTAATAACTTTTGTATAAATTCATAATGTAGTTCTATTAGTGTGCGTTTATTTGTTTATGTGATGATGAAGGCTTAAGCCGATACGTTCATTTTCTCTCTTGTGACTGAGTTCTAGTAAAGAAAATCAATTCTGCTTATGGTTTCAACCAATTCTACTTTGCGCAGAATAGTGGCAATGAAATGGTAAGACAGAATCACCAAAGCAGAGCTTAAGGATGGAACTAAACAAATACCAGTGAACCAAGAGGTTAAGGTAACCGAGCTGGCGCTGGATAGGACACACACTGGGAAACATGAGGACAATATAACTAGACACTCTCTTGTCTGGAGTCTCTGTGGCGAAGTGGTCAAGCCGTTTGACTCGTGCTCCGAAGGTTGTGGGTTCGATTCCGGGCCACACCCTTCGGTTTACGAGTTAAATGTTTCGGAGACTCCAGTGGGTCGTCGCTAAAAGCTACGGAGTTCGTACTTTGTGTGACGCTTTCCACGCTGCGGAAAGAGACTGAGCCATATGGGATAAAACCAGGTGCGATGAAGTCGACCTTGTCGACTTTTTCACAAGATAGAGCACACACTGAGAAACATGAGGACAATATAACTAGACACTCTTGTCTGGAACCCACAAGATAGGACACACACTGAGAAAACATGAGGACAATATAACCAGACACTCCCTTGTCTGGAACTCACAAGATACGGCACACACTGAGAAACATGAGGACAATATAACTAGACACTCTCCTGTCTGGAACTCACAAGATACGACTCACACTGAGAAACATGAGGATAATATAACTAGACACTCTCTTGTCCAGAACCCACAAGATACGACTCACACTGAGAAACATGAGGATAATATAACTAGACACTCTCTTGTCCGGAACCCACAAGATACGACTCACACTGAGAAACATGAGGATAATATAACTAGACACTCTCCTGTCTGGAACCCACAAGATACGACTCACACTGAGAAACATGAGGATAATATAACTAGACACTCTCCTGTCTGGAACCCACAAGATACGACTCACACTGAGAACCATGAGGATAATATAACTAGACACTCTCCTGTCTGGAACCCACAAGATACGACTCACACTGAGAAAAATGAGGATAATATAACTAGACACTCTCCTGTCTGGAACCCACAAGATACGACTCACACTGAGAAACATGAGGATAATATAACTAGACACTCTCTTGTCCGGAACCCACAAGATACGACTCACACTGAGAAACATGAGGATAATATAACTAGACACTCTTTTGTCTGGAACCCACAAGATACGACTCACACTGAGAAACATGAGGATAATATAACTAGACACTCTCTTGTCCGGAACCCACAAGATACGACTCACACTGAGAAACATGAGGATAATATAACTAGACACTCTTTTGTCTGGAACCCACAAGATACGACTCACACTGAGAAACATGAGGATAATATAACTAGACACTCTTTTGTCTGGAACTCACAAGATACGACTCACACTGAGAAACATGAGGATAATATAACTAGACACTCCCTTGTCTGGAACCCACAAGATACGACTCACACTGAGAAACATGAGGATAATATAACTAGACACTCTTTTGTCTGGAACCCACAAGATACGACTCACACTGAGAAACATGAGGATAATATAACTAGACACTCTTTTGTCTGGAACCCACAAGATACGACTCACACTGAGAAACATGAGGATAATATAACTAGATACTCTCCTGTCTGGAACCCACAAGATACGACTCACACTGAGAAACATGAGGATAATATAACTAGACACTCTTTTGTCTGGAACCCACAAGATACGACTCACACTGAGAAACATGAGGATAATATAACTAGACACACTTTTGTCTGGAACCCACAAGATACGACTCACACTGAGAAACATGAGGATAATATAACTAGACACTCTTTTGTCTGGAACCCACAAGATACGACTCACACTGAGAAACATGAGGATAATATAACTAGACACACTTTTGTCTGGAACCCACAAGATACGACTCACACTGAGAAACATGAGGATAATATAACTAGACACTCTCTTGTCCGGAACCCACAAGATACGACTCACACTGAGAAACATGAGGATAATATAACTAGACACTCTTTTGTCTGGAACCCACAAGATACGACTCACACTGAGAACCATGAGGATAATATAACTAGACACTCTCCTGTCTGGAACCCACAAGATACGACTCACACTGAGAAAAATGAGGATAATATAACTAGACACTCTCCTGTCTGGAACCCACAAGATACGACTCACACTGAGAAACATGAGGATAATATAACTAGACACTCTCTTGTCCGGAACCCACAAGATACGACTCACACTGAGAAACATGAGGATAATATAACTAGACACTCTTTTGTCTGGAACCCACAAGATATGACTCACACTGAGAAACATGAGGATAATATAACTAGACACTCTCTTGTCCGGAACCCACAAGATACGACTCACACTGAGAAACATGAGGATAATATAACTAGACACTCTTTTGTCTGGAACCCACAAGATACGACTCACACTGAGAAACATGAGGATAATATAACTAGACACTCTTTTGTCTGGAACCCACAAGATACGACTCACACTGAGAAACCTGAGGACAATATAATTAGTAACTCCCTTGTCTGGAACCCACGAGGTAAAAAAAACAGGGGGTGACTTAAAAACACACGGAGAAAAGAATTATAGACGGAGATTAATAATACTGATAGGACATGGCGAGAGCTGCAGGAGTAAGCAAAAGAAAGGACGGCTTGTCGTGGTTTGGTTGATGGCCTATGTCTCAATGAGGTATAAGAATCAGATGAAGCAGCACCTGTTTTATAGTTTATGTGTTATTGTATAAGTGTATGTTTATTGTTTCTGTGCTGAAGAAGCCTTTAGCCGCAACGTCCATTTTGTCTCTCATTTTGTTCTACTGAAATTTGCCAATTCTACTTCTGATTTATCTTGGATTTTCTCATGGTATTTTTACAGCTTCACCGCACCTCCCCCAATCTAACTATTCTGGAACATCGAATATCTTCAATGCCATCATCATACAGGAAGTCCTAGTCTGAACCTCACAGCCTGTTGAAAATAATCTGAATCCCGTTCCCCTGCATCATTCATTCTCATGCCAGTGCTGTCTTCAGTGTTCTGTATCTGTCTTCGTGCTGCTCAACACCACCTCTTCTTCCAGAAGTCATGCCTTCCACCACTGTTTTTTTCCAAACCACAGTGGCGTTAAATATTGTTAATGGATTTCTGTTTTCGAGACAATACGCTATTCTCAGCTCATCTCATCTTGCTCCTCTTGTACCTTGAGGTGTCGAGGTAAATTATAAACAGTTGGAGAGTTCCCACAAATGGACTTTATGTATCGAGAATCTCATGGACTCTGATATTTCCTCTGTCCATCGTTGACGTGGTTGGCCTCTTCTTCTGCTTCCATTATCCAGTTTTCTTTTGATGTTCAGGTTTATATTTTTCTTCTTCTCGGTCTACAATATTCTAAAATTTTGGTTGTTTTTATGTAACTAGTTGTACTGTAATAACTGCCTTTAGTACCTTGTAGTCTTGGACTCGGGGGTCTTGAGCCTGAGAAATTTAGGCCGTCTGGTTAGTGCAGTCGCCGCGAACTGTGCAGGTTAGGTTTTTTTTTCTCCCCCCCCCCCCCCCCGACAGAAAAAAGAAAATGGTCACCTTACCTAGGATTTAAACCCGAGTCTCCAGAATACGATCCCGACGTTCTAGCCATTCGGGCAGACGTTCCTCCCTTTTATGTCACATTGGGCCCAAAAGCTCCAACTTTAGAAGACTTAATAAGTGATTGCGAAATAGTCCATGATTAGCATCCAGATCGTCTATAGCAGTGTTTCCCAACCTTTTTTGTGCTATGCCTTTCTCATGGTACCTAAGCCTTTCTAAAACTCATATGCCCCCCCCCCCCCTTTCCACCTCCAAACATATGCATCATTTTTAATATTCAAAAATTGAAAAGCTCACTAAAGAAACTTGAATTTTTTTTTAGAAGGGCTCACGGTTCCCAGAGGGGCCAGAGCCGCACCCCCCCCCCTGCCCCCTCACGTCCCTGTGTGTCGGTTATGTTGGGTGAATGTTGTTTCTTTATTTTTTTTGGTTTGGCGGTTACCCCAGACAAGCTGGTTCCCCCGCCTCCCCCTTTGTTTGTGTGGACCCTTAGTCTCACTGTGAGCTGTTGCCCACAGTGGTCCACCAGGCCCACATCTAAGGTGAAGATATGTGATGGGTTTTTATTTGATCATCCCGGCCCCCAACCAAACCAGGGGCACTACTGGGGGAAGAGCAGCAAATGTACCCGATCCTAGCTGAAGGACCGATAGGTTTTAGGAAGAAATCACTAGGAAATTATTGAGCAAACACAGTAAGTGAATTTTCAAAACATATAATGGAGAACTGAAATTCAAGTACAAAATAATTTTAATGAAAGATTTTTCTATATTATTTTAATTATTAGTAATTATTTACATTTAGTGAGATCCTTGCGCTTGATGCTTGTTGAAAAGAGATTTTATGTCAGGTTCCAATTTAGTTAACTTCAGTCTCAAGTCTCCCCGTTTTGTTATATCCAGCCGATTTCTTCCATTTTCGAATTGCCCCCCTTAACAATCGAATTTCCCCCCTGTGGGGCGTGGGCCCCACGTTGAGAAACACTGGTCTATAGTATTCTGTACATTGTCCCCTTCAAACCACATTTCTTCTGCTACCAATGCTTCTGACTTGCTGTCAGTCAGATGCTGATTTGTATACACTAGCATATGTCAGGAATGTGATCTGTGTCAGTTAAGCGACTTCATCCGTGTATCTTCTACCAGCAATAAGATGGGCACAGGACATGACAGACACCTGGGGCATTGGAATGCATGAGGGGGAGGGGGTCGACCAGCATGAAGACGGACACAGCACATTGTAGACACCTGGGGCATTAGGATGCATGAAACGGGAGTCATGGCCAGGGATCGAGAGGCTTTTTCCCTAGCCGTGATGAGAGCAACATTATGCACAGTAGCTACTACTTGCTGATAATGAATTAGACATACATAATAATGTATAAAGCAGTCTGAAATACGAATGGAAATCATACAATATTTAGAGAAATTAGACCAAGGTAACCAATATTTGTTGAATATCTTATGAATTATATAAACTTCAACATTTGGTGACAGTTGGTAAAGTTTATTGGACACAAACACTGCGAAGAAAACGAGCAATGAGAAGAACACGAGCGATGCGAATAAAACGAGCAATGGGAAGAAAATGAGCAATGGGAAGAAAATGAGCAATGTGTAAGAAAACGAGCAATGGGAAGAAATCGGGCAATGGGCATAAAACTAGCAATGGGCAGAAAACGAGCAATGGGAAGAAATAGGGCAATAGGCAGAAAACTAGCAATGGGAAGAAAACTAGCAATGGGCAGAAAACGAACAATGGGAAGAAATCGGGCAATAGGCAGAAAACTAGCAATGGGCAGAAAACGAGCAATGGGAAGAAATAGGGCAATAGGCAGAAAACTAGCAATGGGAAGAAAACTAGCAATGGGCAGAAAACGAGCAATGGGAAGAAATCGGGCAATAGGCAGAAAACTAGCAATGGGCAGAAAACTAGCAATGGGAAGAAAACGAGCAATGGGAAGAAAACGAACAATGAGAAGAACACGAGCGATGCGAATAAAACTAGCAATGGGAAGAAAACGAGCAATGGGAAGAAAACGAGCAATGGGAAGAAATCGGGCAATAGGCAGAAAACTAGCAATGGGCAGAAAACTAGCAATGGGAAGAAAACGAGCAATGAGAAGAACACGAGCGATGCGAATAAAACTAGCAATGGGAAGAAAACGAGCAATGGGAAGAAAACGAACAATGGGAAGAAAACTAGCAATGGGAAGAAAACGAGATGAATTTCTGGATGGCATAATGAGGATGCGACCACACACCTGTTTGTTCGCTCGCTTCGAGCTCAAACGTTGTCTACGTTGGACTGATTTTTTTTCCTTGTGGATTAGCTTTCCCTATTAAAAGTGTCCCTCGCCATCAGGTGAACCCACTCCGACTTCTGAGGTACTTGTACGAACCCACTCATAGTTATGGCATACGTGTAATTTACGTCCACAAGTCAAGGACGAGAAGTCAATATTTTAGTCTAAGTCACAAGCGTAGAGGTTGAATTCCTAAGCTCACAGTCAGCACACTGGAAGTTTACGACCAAACGCTCTTGTTCATTCAACCATGCCGACATGCAAACTACACACCCGATCTGAAGCTCTGGGAATCGGGTAATATAAGAATCATGACCGCTGAAGCTTATAATAGCACATGATGATGATGAGGAGGAGGAGGGTGATGATGATGATAATGATGATGAGGATGATGATGAGGCTGATGATGATGAGGATGATGAATAGACATGCATATAACAGCGAAATACCATATCGGTGTATACAAAATACTGTATCTATTCATACCCAAATATCCTCTATATTTCGGAGCACGTTCTGTAAAACTACCTTCTATTCGGACAGGCTCAGCGGTACAGTGGTGTATACAATGCATATCTGTTCGGTTGTCCTAGGTTCAAACCCACGTTGGCAAGAACGCATTACTTCAGGAAGGACGCAGTGCGTACAATATGCGTGACAATTTCCGAAAGATAAAGTTGCCGAAGTGACACAGATCACATAAGCCACCGAGTGTCGTTTGGTCAAGTAAATATGAGCTCAGCAGCATATCCCCAATATGTCTAATCTCAAAGAAAGGTGGATCTGTGTTTTCTACACCTGTCTTATGATGTTATGATGATTAATCGTCTTAAGCGACTTTGAGTATCTGCCAAAGGCGTATATATCGCCGAAATGTTGTTATTGCGTTATAATACAACATGGTTGCTACCACATTAACAACCTTTAAGTCATAACTATGGCACACCCCTACTTCCCATTTTCCGAATCTAAATGTTTTGGTTGAAAACTACATTTTGTTTGGTACAGAATATTTTGAAAGCGCAGAAGTTACAACACCAGGTGAAGATGGAAGGAAAATTGCAAAGGAAAGTCCAAGCAAACGTTTCTTTCTGACTCGAAGCTTCACAGAACCAATTCATGTCTTTGTTTAAATGTTGAGCAAAAGAAAGTGGACGCAGAAGAAAATGGAAGAGAAATTGCGAGGCAAAGTAAGTGTTTTTTACTGACAAAAAGATGCACAGAGGCATCTCAACTCTTTGTTTAAACTGTGGAGCACAGGAAGTTGCTGGCAGAAGAAGTAAAAGAAATCTCTTCGCAGACGTCAAGAAATCCAATAATCACAGATTAGGAACCACAAATGTGCAATAATTGCCGCTTTAATTAAAGCCAGTAAAGAAAGTCGTTAATGTGTGATCGAAATTACAGCAATATGTGTCGGTGGAATAATGGATGTAATTGTGCTGTTTTCGTTAAAAGATGACGGTTGAAATACTGAAGAAATCAATTATTCACATTCGTGTGAGATTTACAAGGCGTTAAGTTGAGGTGCGTTCAAGATCGACATGGCAGCATTTGGAACATTCCCATACACGCTCTGTCCTCACCTTCAACAATCAGCGAAGAGTCCCAATACGTATGGTACCAGTTACAGTCTGATTATAAGTCCGTCTTACCTTTTACTTGGAGAACTGAGTATTGGCCAGATCCCCTGGTCACTCTCTGCCGTACCATTATCTTCGCGCAATGATGCTGTATCCAAACGGGCCCCGACTACATTTGCATCAATATCCAACCTAGCAATGGAGATCCAGCCAATTTGCCCGTCTGCTAATTTCCCAGCACACCAGCATGTCCTTGGGAAAAGATTCAACGGATACTCCCTATCTTAGATTTTTTTTTATTCAAACATACCACTCTGCAAAAAAAAAAAATAAAAACATGTTCTGTGAGTTAGTTGCAATCACCACACGTATGTGCTGTTTGTTCTCCATCCAACATACCGCCGCAGTGACTGCCTCCACCTCCATTCTCATGCTAGATTTTGTGGTATTATATACTAGCCTCTCCTTCACTAAACGTTGTACATTAATTAACCTGCTGTTGCCTCTTAGCACAGAACCATCCTCGTTGATGATTACATCACCTGGATTTTGTTACAAGGCGGTTAAAATGTAAGAGACGTGACTTCATTGTACCCAAAGTTTATCCAATCTAGCTTAGGCTCTTTGCGTAGATCGGGTAACCGTCTGCCGAAAAGTCGCACAGTGCACGAACTCCATAGCTCCGGCAACGAACACTATGGGTCACTGAAACAATTGCACTCCTGAACGAAATGACAGAGGTTCGAAGACATAGCCATGCTATAAGCGCGAGGTAGATGGCATGGACACTTCCAGAGAGCACCCGTGTGACATTCTGTTGATGTGAAGTTAGTAACCCACTCGTGCATTACCAGGTACTTGTCACATTGTTCGGCACACCCATCGTACTGTAGACGATCTGTTCTCCAGGCATTGTTTTGTAGTCTGTTACCTAAAGCTTTAGGACAAGACATTACCAACCTAGACCTATCCGATTCGATATGTAGAAAAAATATAAAAAGTTTCCACCTCGTTCAACCAGTTTCTTCAGCCTTGGTTATACTTGTGGTGGTTCATAGCGCGGTGTTTCTTTTGTCTTCTGCAGCCAGTTCATATACAGTGTGCTGAACCAGGGTTTTAATATGTCACAGGGGACTGAATAGTCTCGCTGTATGGTGTCCGCCTCGAGTGCTGGAGGTCCCAGGTTTAAGCCCTGGTGAGGGCGGGGATTTTTTCACATGGACTTCTAGTAACAAAATTTCCCCTGGTCTCTGGATAGTGAGATCGGAAGCTCGTGTGTATTTTTGCGCACGTAAAAACATCCCTTGGCAGTTGGAAATCGAAAAAGAGTAACCTAACGGTGCTGCCCGAGCAAAATTTCGAGTTAAAAATCTACCGAAAGTATTTCAGGATCCTCGCCGGTGCTACAGAGTTCGTGCACTGAGTTTCTCCGGACACAAGCTTGAACTAGGAGTAGAGTGTAGCACCTATGGCTTACACCAGTGTGCCGTGATGTTGATCCGTCGACTCAACTAAACTTAATATGCCACACAACAGATATAAGGTTCCAGTACTATTCTTGAAAACCCGCTTGTTTATGAGCGCGGAGAAGGGGTGAGAACTCTTAATCCATTCACCGTGGACGGGGTACTTTGGTTATTGGTCGGCAGGCAAGTTTCTACACGGACCTCACTCAGACGAAAACCCTGGTCAGTGCTGAGATAACACGAACGCCAATTCATTAGACTCGTCCTTGATTTGGGGACGTAAATTACAAGTACCTTTGAAGTTGGAGTGGGTTCAGCTAATGGCGAAGGACATTCGTAATAGGGAAATCTAATCACACATCAGTCCCTGCACGCATAGCAGTGCCAGCTCATAGAAGTAGTAGTAATTGTAAGGACTACGCTTGAGATCAAAGCGAGCGAAGAAAAGAACAATTTGAATGTTTCAACCAACTATTAGAAAGAGTAACCACCCAGTAACCACCCAATAACCACCCAGTAACCACCCAGCCTTCGAAACACCAGGACAGGTTGAGAAATAATGTAATATAAAATGTAACAATCAGATATGTTGAGGTCCTACGGAGAAGTAATGTAGTATAAAATGTAACAAACAGATATGTTGAGGTTCTACGGAGAAATAATATGAGGGGGCTTCAAATAAAAAACTAACAGGGGTTTTTTTTTGGGGGGGCGGGGGGGGGGGGGGTGTTGAATATTTTCTGAAAAAGTAAAGAACAAATTTATCATTTTCCATGTAGTCACCACTGCGTTCAATGCAAGTCCTCCAGCGTCGATAAAGTGCTTGGATTCCTGTAGAGAAATCCACTCTGGGGCCATTCATTACTCGGTGTGCTTGACACGGTTGTGAACAGTCTGTCACAGAAGTCACGCTATTTTTAAACTTCCGATTCCCCTCATAAACTTGCTGGACTGACAGGCATGCGACCTTCATTCGCCAATGAATTTTTATAGGTTTCACCTCCTTCGCTGATTTCTTTTTTTTTTTTTTTACGGATAAAGAACGCTGCTTCTCTATGGTGTATGTCAAAAGTGGGGCGGCCATCTTTAAGCTCTTATGGCGTCACCGTGTTCGTCTGCACGGTGATGTAACGTGCTTAACGCTTTTGACATCCTTGACAACAATATTGACAGGTTACAAGACAATTGCGTGGTTATTGTAATTTCTATCACACTTTTAAAGTGTCCATTTGAAGGTCCCTTATAAGTGAGACATGGTATAATTTTAGACGCTGTAAAATCTTGCGCCGGTCCCTTACCAGACAGATGGTCTTTGTATCTATGTCAGGGGGTCGGCGTATCTTACAGACTTAATTTGCTTATACCACGCGCTGGTCACTTCCGGTACCCAGCATGGCGGTTAGGTATTGAACCGCTACGGCCTCTGGAGTATTTATTTTTGTGGCTGCGGTTTGCATTTGCATTTTCCTCATGTTGAACTGGTAGTATATGGTTCCGTCGCATTGCTACTGAGTGAGTGCGTGGCGCGACTCTGTGAGCTGTGGTATTCGCGTGGAATGCTTCTACATGTCCGCTTTTGTTTGTACAGTGACCTGCATGTTCGGAACAATGGCTACCGGCTGTTGCTGAATTGACTGATTTGCCTTTTCGGTTCACGAGTGCATTTTTCAGGAAAATCCTGGGAGTCGGCGCAGGAGCTACGGAATTCGTGCTTAATGCGAAGCTTTCGGCTGGTCGCCCTGCGGATAGCGACAGAGCCATGTGAGAAAACCTGGGTCAATGAGGTCTTTCTGGTGACTGCCGATTCCATCGACGATGAACTGTGGTTTTCGTGGAAGATCTTTGTGTTGGCATTTTGGCGGGGGTATTATGCACAGA